>WNWK01022437.1:0-32554 GCA_009830355.1 Cherax destructor
ACATCAACTCCCAAATATCTGAAAACATTTACTTCTTCCATAATCCCTATCTCTAATGTGATATCCAATTTTTCTTTATTTAAATCGTTTGATACCCTCATCACCTTACTCTTATCTATGTTCACTTTTAACTTTCTACCTTTACACACTCTCCCAAACTCTTCCACTAACCTTTGCAACTTTTCTTTAGAATCTCCCATAAGCACAGTATCATCAGCAAAAAGTAACTGTGTCAACTCCCATTTGCATTTAATTCTCCATAATTTAATCCCCCCTCTCCCCAACACCCTAGCATTTACTCTTTTACAACCCCATCTATAAATATATTAAACAACCATGGTGACATTACACATCCCTGTCTAAGACCTACTTTTACCGGGAAGTAATCTCCCTCTCTCCTACACACCCTAACCTGAGCCTCACTATCCTCATAAAAACTCTTTACAGCCTTCAGTAACTTACTACCTATTCCATACACTTGCAACATTTGCCACATTGCTCCCCTATCCACTCTATCATATGCCTTTTCTAAATCCATAAATGCAATAAAAACTTCTCTAACTTTATCTAAATACTGTTCACATATATGCTTCACTGTAAACACTTGATCTACACATCCCCTACCCACTCTAAAGCCTCCTTGCTCATCTGCAATCCTACTCTCTGTCTTACCTCTAATTCTTTCAATAATAACCCTGCCATACACTTTACCTGGTATACTCAGTAAACTTATTCCCCTATAATTTTTACACTCTTTTATTCCCCTTCCCTTTATATAAAGGAACTATACATGCTCTCTGCCAATCCCTAGGTACCTTCCCCTCTTTCATACATTTATTAAACAAAAATACCAATTACTCCAGCACTATATCCCCCCCTGCTTTTAACATTTCTGTCATGATTCCATCAATTCCAGCTGCTTTAACCCCTTTCATTCTACGTAATGCCTCACGCACCTCCCCCACACTCACATCCTGCTCTTCTTCACTCCTAAACGATGTTGTACCTCCCTGGCCAGTGCATGAAATTACCGCCTCCCTTTTTTCATCGACATTTAAAAGTTCCTCAAAATATTCCCGCCATCTACCCAATATCTCCAGCTCCCCATCTACTAACTCCCCTACTCTGTTTTTAACTGACAAATCCATTCGTTCCCTAGGCTTTCTTACCTTGTTTATCTCACTCCAAAAAATTTTCTTGTTTTCAGCAAAATTTCTTGACAGAGCCTCTCCCATTCTTTCATCCGCTCTTCTTTTGCACTCTCTCACCACTCTCTTCACCTTTCTTTTACTCTCCATATAATTATGTAAGTGTATTTTTGTAATAGCTTTTGTAAGTGTATTTTTGGGGGTCTGAAACGACTAATCTAATTTACATTTGTCCTTATGGGAACAAATTCGTTCAATAACGGCACTCAAACAGCATTCTGGAAAGAATTTTCAACGAAAACTGAGTCTCCACTGTATATAAAAAACATGTCTTAAGCATATGGATGGTAAAGCAACAGCATGAACTGAAAACTGACACAGTGGAAGTAGGCTCCATACATGGCTTAAAAACAGATATAACAGGAGTACGTACGTATTTTACATCAGATGGTCAAACGTTAAAAGGCATAGGTTATTAAAAAATGAATAATTACATTCAAATTTTACAGTTTAAATCTTCTTCTTTTAACAAACCGACCATATCCCACCGAGGCAGGGTGGCCCCCCCAAAAAAATTTTTTTTTTATCTTTTTAACTTAAGTAATGTATACAGGAGAAGGGGTTACTAGCCCCTTGCTCCCGGCATTTTAGTCACCTCTTACAACACGCATGGCTTACAGAGGAAGAATTCTGTTCCACTTCCCCATGGAGATGAAAGGAAATAAACATGCTTATGAGACACAGTTTAAATCACTGGCTATAAATATTTTCCATTACAGCCTCTCCTCACTTAACAACGGAGTTCCGTTCCTAAAACCACATCGGTAAACAAATGTGTCACTAAGTGATTAGCATATTATAGTGGTAGTGGGTTTGTGTCAACTATCACTGATATTGTTTTAATGTCGCCTTTGCACCATTTATAACATTTCTGGTATATTTTTAAATGTTTATACAGTAGTGTACTGTATATTGTAATAAAAATAGTAAAGAAAATCAGCTCTAATATACAGTGGACCCCCGGATTTCGTCAATAATTCTTTCCAGAAGGCTGTTCGAGTGCCATTACCGAACGAATTTGTTCCCATAAGGACGAATGTAAATTAGATTAGTCCGTTTCAGACCCCCAAAAATACACTTACATAATTGTTTGAGTTGGGAGCAGTACGAAATCCGGGGGTCCACTGTACATTATTTAGGCATGCATACTGGTCAGAGAGCCTGTTGTAAGTCCAAGGCATCGGTAAACGAGTATGTCGCTAAGTGAGGAGAGGCTGTACTGCATTTTAAATATAATCAGCATAGTCATAAAACAGTAATAACTGGGGTTTAACCCTTTCGGGTTATGGTCATACAAGTACATTTTAAGCACTGTGGTTATTGACGTACTATTACGCGTAAATTCTAGCGCCCTCAAATCAAGCAGAAACAGGCTGTTAGGCCTAGATGTGGTAGAATGGGTCTGTGCGGTCAGTGTGCGCAGTATAAAAAAAATTCCTGCACCACACAGTGCATAATGAGGAAAAAAACTCTGACCGTGTTTTTGGTTTAAAACAGCGACTTTGCAGTCTATTTTCGTATGGTATTTATGCTTGTATTCTCGTTTTCTTAGTCTCATTTTATATAATAGATGATATATTACAGAAATAGAGATAATTTTGACTGGTTTCACGATGACAAGTACCTTGAAACTGAGCGCAAAGTAGCGAAAATGTTCGATTTTGGCCGATGTTCAGGAGTAAACAAATCACACCATGCGTCCAATACACATCAACTGGAGAGTCTAATATTCTTGCACAAGTGCGCTGATATTATTTATACCATTTTTACAGTGATGCAGTTGTATACATAACAGTAAATCTTCTATTTTTTGTGAGAATAAAAATTCAAAATGGAAAGCAAAAGTAATGTAAGAGGGGCCTGGAGACGTGACTAATGAACAGAGATGTTATTTTAGTGCCAGGAATGTCTGCCTTGTTTATTATGGACCCTATTTTGAAATTGGCATTGTTTGAAATTTGTGTGAAATTGGCCAAATTGCCATTTTCTGACCACTATTTTGGGTAGTTGAAATTGGTAAATAGGAGGTTTCTTGTACTCAATCAATAGAAGAAATGGAGTTCTAGCGAAATAGCTATAATTTTAGTAGACTGAAACATTGGAATGTGCCGAAAATAGGGCTCAAAGTGGGCGAAATCGCCGATGTGTAAGTGTCATGGCTACCGCTAACTTTGTGAAAGCATAATTCTGTTAGTTTTCGATCAAATTTCATACTTTTTGTGGTGTTATGATCAGAAAAAGATTTTCTATCATTCCATAAGAAAAAATAATTTTTTTTTTAAATTCGTGGACCCTGAGAACGAGTTTCATAGAGACCCCTTGGACCCCCAAAGGGTTAAGAGTGTTACAAAAATCATGTAACTTTAGAGGCTGGGAACTAGAAATGGTAGTGATGGTAACTACACTCTGGGCACATAAAGGACTCACTTTCACCCACCACATCAACATTTTTTTCTTTTTCACTTCCTAGAGAGTGGACCTCCGGATTACGTGATTAATGAGTAAACCGAAAATAATGTAATCCGAATCTATTTTCCCCATAAGAAATAATGGAAATTCAATTAATCTGTTTCATACACCCAAAAGTATTAAAATAAATATTGTTTCCACATTAAACTACACAGAAAAGAATGAGATATAAAGTACAGTGGCCCCCGCTATTTGAACCGCTCGGCAGTCGAACAAATCGTCATTAGTACAAGAAAATCGATATTGTCATGCGAACAAATTATCGCGAGTCGAACGAATGTGTTCGTGACCTGTCCGCCCAGGCGCTTGGGTGCCTCACCACGCAGGCGTGGAGAGCGAGTCCCACGTTGTTTACACTCGAGAGAACAATACCCTGCACGCTTCTCCAGACATTTCACACTTAATTATAATTTTTTGGAGTTTGTTCATTAAGTGCAGCTGTGAAGTAAGCTACCATGGGTCCCAAGAAAGTTCCTAGTGGTACCCCTGGGCTGATGAAAGTGAGAAACACCGTAGAAATGAAGAAGGAAATAATACAAAAATACGAGAGTGGTGTGCGATTGTGTGATCTTGCCAGGATATATGGCAAAAACAGGTCAATTATCGCTTCTATCCTGCTTAAGAAGGAAGAAATTAAGCAAGCTGATGTTGCAAAAGGTGTTACTGTGCGAGCCAAAAATAGACCACAAATAATCGAAGAGATTGAGAAGTTGTTGCTGGTGTGGATCAAGGATAAAGAGTTAGCGGGTGATAATGTGTCGGAGTCAATTATTTGTGAAAAGGCAAGGAACTTGCATGCCGATCTTGTAAAGAAAATGCCTGCAACCAGTGCTGATTGTAATGGTAGTGAATTTAAAGCCAGCAAAGGCTGGTTTGAGAGATTTAAAATCGTAGTGGCATACATAATGTGGTAGGCATGGTGAGGCTGCCAGTTCAGACAAACATGCAGCTGAAAAATTCATAAAAGAGTTTCAGGACTACATAAAGCCTGAAAATTGAAACCTGAACAAGTGTTCAATTGTACGAAACAGGCCTGTTTTGGAAGAAAATGCCCAACAGGACCTACATTACTCAGGAGGAAAAAGCACTGCCAGGACACAAGCCTATGAAAGACAGGCTAACTCTCATGATGTGTAGTAATGCTAGTGGGGATTTTAAATTGAAGCCTTTACTAGTGCATCACTCAGAAAATCCCAGAGTGTTCAAGAGACACAATGTCGTCAAAAGTAGATTGTGTGTCTTGTGGAGAGCTAGTCAGAATGCATGGGTCACAAAGCACCTTTTCAGTGACTGGATCCATGAAGTGTTTGGCCCCAGTGTGAGAAAATACCTACAGGAAAAGGGTTTGGACAAAAAGTGCCTCCTGTTACTGGATAATGCTCCTTCACATCCTCAAAATATGGAAGACCTACTGTGTGAAGACTTCAAATTTATAAAACTGAAGTTCTTGCTTCCTAACACCACTCCTCTCCTCCAGCCCATGGACCAGCAGGTCATCTGTAACTTCAAAAAACTCTACACAAAAGCAGTGTTTGAAAAGTGCTTTGAAATGACCTCAGACAGTGAATTGACCCTTAGAGAGTTCTGGAAGAATCACTTCAATATCTACAGCTGCATAGGCCTTATAGGCAAGGCTTGGGAGGGAGTGACTTCAAGGACTTTGAACTCTGCTTGGAGACCATTGTGGCCAGGTTGTGTCCAACAGAGGGATTTTGAAGGGTTTGAGGCTGACCCTGACCCTGCCGACCCTGTGCCTGTTGTGGACTCTATTGTGGAATTGGGCAAGTCCATGGGGTTGGAGGTGAGTGGCGAGGATGTGGAAAAGTTAGTGCAGGGCTACAGGGTAGAGCTAACAACTCAAGAGCTGCAACAGCTGGAAATGGAAGAGCATCAGACCAGATTTGTGGCTATTGATTCACGGGAGAAGGAGGAGGAAGAGGGGCTGAAGAAGGTGCCTTCTTCAGAGATTATGGAGATGTGTACAATGTGGAATAGATTGCAAACTTTTGTTGAAAAATACCACCCTGAACAAGCTCAAACAAGCTATAACAGCAGCATGTTCAGTGACCAAACAATGTCCTTCTTCAGGAACATGTTGAAAAGGCACCAGAAACAGAGGACTGTGGACAGTTATTTTGTTAAAGTGTCCAGTGACTCCCAAGCTGGTCCTAGTGGGATTAAAAGACAAAGAAAGAAGTAACCCCAGATAGGGCTTTGATACCTGAAGTCCTTCTGGGGGATTCCCTTCCAAACACTAACCCTCCTCCCTCACTCCTCCTCCCTCTCTTCTATATGCCATCAACAATCTTCAATAATGGTAAGTAAAAAGACTTGCATTTATTTACTAATACTTTTAGTAGTACAGCACTGTAGTATTTAATGTTTTTGTCTATGTAGAAGCTTAATTTTATTAAAATATATTATTTTTTAATATTTTTGGGTTTCTGGAACGGATTAATTGTATTTCCATTATTTCTTATGAGAAAAAATAAATCGCCTTTCGAACATTTCACGTTAAGAACAAGCTCCTGGAATGGATTAAATTCGAATACCGAGGGTCCACTATACATAAAACAGTAATAACTTGACACTTGCCTTTATTGAAGAGTTGTTGATGTGTGGAAGATGGAAGGAAGGGAGAGGAAGGAGTAGTTGCTAGTGTTTGGAAGGGGAATCCCCTTCCATTAACAATTCAGGTACCAAGTCCTCTTCCTGGGTTACTTCCCTTTTGTTTTTTATGCCACTAGGACCAGCTTGAGAGGCACTGGACCCCTGTTGCTCAAAAAAGTGTTCCAGAGAGTTTTGTTTCTGGCGAATGTTTGGAATTGTGCCGGCGACAGGGGTGTGTGTTTGTGGACAGGACAAGATAGTCCTTCAAAATGACACTAATATAAACTCTATGGCTTATTTATCTATCACAATTAATCTAGTATGACATAATAAACAATATTAATAACATAGAAACATGACATATACTCTAGAATGAATAAAATATCATTACGAATGCGAGGACTGGTGTTGTGGTGTTTGTTGTTGGGTGTATAAGGGCTACTGAAAGATACGTCTTAAACAGTGATGGCCGCCAGACACACGGCGGTGTTGTCAGTCGCTCTATATAACTCCAACAACATTGGAAGATTTAAGTTTCGTGTCGTCATTTTTCTATCGCTTAATTGCTTAACTTACTTGCTACAATGTTAATGCTACACTTTATCGCTGGCTGGTGCTATAGCCTTTATCAACTCCTGCTGCTTTAGTATCATAACATATCGTAGAATCACCGAATCACTTAAGAAGACACATTCTCCCCTCTCAGCCCTTTACCACAGGGCTGGCACTAGGAGCTTTCTTGGGCCCATGGTGGCTTATTTAGCAGTTGCAAGCACTAAAAACAATGGAATAATGACAAAATGTATGGTATGAATGCATGGGTGGTGCTCACTCGCTGGTAAACAATGGCACTCTGACTCTGGATGGAGCGTTGTGCCATGTACGCGTCCAAGACGAATAGCATTTTCCGAACCATTATTTTTAAGGAAAAATGTATTGTCTTCCGAATTTATCGTAATCCGGGGGTCCACTGTACATAGAGGAGTAACTATTTCAAAATTAAAGAGCGGTGATGTAACTTTGGAAACATAGCTAGGGTAGTAAACTATTCCTGCACCTGCCCACCATGCCAGCATTTACCCATGTTCTTGTGCTCTAAGAAGTACAGTGGTACCTCTACTTTCGAACAGCTCCCAACTTGAACAATTATGCAAGTGTATTTTTTAGGTGCTTTTGTAAGTGTATTTTTGGGGGTCTGAAATGGATTAATCTAATTTTCATTATTTCTTATGGGAAAAATTCCTTCGGTATTGGCACTTGAATAACCGTCTGGAACGAATTAAGCTCGTAACTCGAGGTACCACTGTATTGGCTTTCATGTCTCACTAGTCCCTACAACTTTGTTATGGTAAATGACTTCTTGCAAGACTTAAGCATGCTAGCTGGGCAGTTCTCCTTGCAAGTAACTGTGGATGTGGCCATGACACTTCAGACACTGAGGATAACACAGAATTACCCTGGGCTCAAATGTATTTTGCTAAGAAATTCTTGTGCTATAGAACTGGGGGTTTGCAAATTATAAACTATGTATGTTCAATCAAAAACTTACAGCAAAAAAAAAAATTTGTAAAAAGAGTTTAATACATTTTTAAAATAAGCATACAGATACAGAACATAATACCCCTCTAGAATTTTTCCAGTGTGTTGCATCTCAAAATATATTTATTTTGTAAACTTGCACTTACTGCTGTAGATTTCTACAGTAAACCTAAAAAAATTAGTTTTATGAATGTGGACTTGTATGTTATGAAGTAACAGAAAAATGAAAATGATGATTATTCTATGCAATACACACAGAATTACCTGCCAAATGTATTTTGCAAACAATTCTTAAAATGTATACAACTGGGTTTGCAAATTATAAACTATGTAATGTTCTAAAGTCAAAATACTTACAGCAAAAAAATTTGTAAAAAGAGTTTATAAACATTTTAAATAAGCATAGAGATAGACATAATACCCCTATAGAATTTTTCATGTGTTGCATTCAAAAATATTTATTTTGTAAACTTAGCACTTACTGCTGTAGATTTCTACAGTAAACCTAAAAAAATTAGTTTATGAATTGGACTTGTATGTTATGAATATAACAGAAAAATGAAAATGATGAGTTATTCTGCATAGTACAAATATGACCAAAACTTACGGCGGTCTTTCAGATACGGCGCGCGCCACCCGGTTTGTTTACATTTTCCGTGAGCACATCTCTCTATTATGTAATAATCACTCTTGGGCACATTAAATGTCCAATTTTACGTCAATATAGACATTTTCATTAATCCATCTATGATATTTTCTTCAAAATTATATAAGAAACATATTACATAGCATATAAACATGCTGTTTATATGCTATGTAGGTGTGGTTGCCGGGCGGAGGGAAAACATTACGTAATACTAATAATAATCACTCTTGGGCACATTAAATGTCATATTTTACATTAATATAGACATTTTCATTAATTCATCTATATTTTCTTCAAAATTATTTAAAAAACGTTACATAGCATATAAACATGATACATACACCCACAGAATAAAAATTGACAAATACGAGATTTGTTTACCAAGCGACTTTGTAGGAGTGTCGGAAGAATTACGTTTTCTCTAGTCAAACACTGAGGGATAACTGTAGAAAAATATTCCTTTCATATGCCTTCACTCTATATATAGCTATTCACGACCCTTGTGGGTTTAGCGCTTCTTTTTTATTATGATATTAATAACAATACTATCATTAACTCTAAAAATAGTGTGATGCATGAGAATGGGTGTGTTGCTGTTTGTTTATTCTGTGCTAACTTGTACAACTTTTACACAATGTAAGAGTACAGTGGACCCTCGGTTTTCGTTCACCTCCAAACTCGAACAATTATGTAAGTATATTTTTGTAAGAGGCTTTGTAAGTGTATTTTTGGGGGTCTGAAACGACTAATCTAATTTACATTTGTCCTTAAGGGAACAAATTTGATCGGTAACGGCACTTGAACAGCATTCTGGAAAGAATTTTCAATGAAAACCGAGGGTCCACTGTATTTGTATTGCGAGGTAATTATTATTATAATAAAAAAAATTATTTTGAGGTAAAAGTTTCACAAACTCTTACAAACGTATGTGAATGAACTAAAAGTGGACACGTATTAATCGCATTCATTTCACCTGACCGAGTGATCGCCCACTACCTGTTTAGTTTGTTTTTTTACCTTGTCTGAACTCCGTATCTCGTCTCGTTCTCGCTTCTCTCTCTCTCTCTCTCTCGTTTACTTTCATTAACTAGTTGGCTCTCATTGACTATGGCATCTAAGCTTAGTTGTGATAAAAAGAGGAGTCGTAAGCCTCTTACTTTAAATGCCAAGTTAGAAATGATTAAACTCAGTGAACTGACTTTTTTGGGTTATCCTAGGTTTTCTATGCATATTCTGCTATGTATGATAATCTGTGTAACTGTATTTGTGTATACCTGAATAAACTTACTAACAAGGTATATGTTGATCGCTGAGATAGCCATCAAATACAGTTACATATAGCAGCATGTGTGTAGAGAACCCAGGATAACCCAAGAGTGTCAGCTAACACTCTTGCTAGGAGCTAATGCTGCTGGGGATTGCAAGTTAAAACCTATGATAATTTATCACTCAGAGAATCCTAGGGCCCTAAAGAACTATGCAAAAGGTAGCCTCCCTGTTTATTATAAATCCAATTTGAAAGCTTGGATGACTACTTATTTTTTCACAAATTGGTTCACAGACTATTTTAAGCCTACAGTTGAGGCTTACTGCAAGGAAAAGAAAATTCCTTTTAACGTTTACTTGTTTTAGACAATACCCTGTCACTCACCTCTCACACATCAATGTTAATACTTTAAGGTAAGTAATAAGTGTACTCTGTGTGTATCTTACTTTTATTGTTTTTTAATGCCTAGTACTATTGCACTAGGCATTTATATGCATTTAGAAGTGGAAAAATGGCGTTCTGATTTTTGGCGATGTCTGCTTTAAGGCACTAGCCTGGAACCTAACCTGCCATATAAGTGGGGCCCTACTGTACAGCACATACATTACTTACATTAAAATATTTCCA
Source organism: Cherax destructor (assembly GCA_009830355.1). NCBI lineage: Eukaryota > Metazoa > Arthropoda > Malacostraca > Decapoda > Parastacidae > Cherax > Cherax destructor. The sequence goes on from WNWK01022437.1 coordinate 10,367, forward strand.
TCCTTAGCTTATAGTGAATGGTGAATATATTTATTGTAGGCAGTCTGAATAAATGAAGAATGGGTATAACTGAAAACAGCTGTATTAGCAAAATGCTGTAAAGTGGGGCCTGCCTGTATACCTATTCTTCATTTATTCAGACTTCCTACAATAAATACATTCACCACTTGCTGTAAGCTAAGGATGAAAATACAGTGGAAACTTGGTTTCGTCGATAATTCTTTCCAGAATGCTGTTCGAGTGCTGTTACCGAACGAATTTGTTCCCATAAGGATGAATGTAAATTAGATTAATCGTTTTAGACCCCCAAAAATACACTTACGAAAGCACTTACAAAAATACACTTACATAATTGTTCGAGTTGGGAGCTGTACGAAAACCAAGGGTCCACTGTATTTTAAAGTAATGTATGTAAGGTACATGCTTTTTTTAAGCCTCGCTATATTGCTCGCTTAATATATGATAGTGTAAACATGTTATCATTCTTTTATATGCATTTGAAAGTGAAAAAAAAAAGACTAAATCACTTTACACTGATTTTAATTTTACAACAGTAGCCCGGAACCTAACCTGTTATATAAGTGGAACCTCCTGTAATGAGGAAATAGCCTTTTTCTCTAACTATATTAACTAGAGATCTACCATATGTTTCAAACTAAATACAGTACCATACATAATTTTTCACTATTTATCTTGCGTACTTTTTTACTTGTGAAAATTCTGTGGCTTACAGGTATGTCATTTTTTAACTGTTGTTTAATACATGCAACACTGGTAGCTATCTATCATAACCATACTGTTAAAGCTACCAGTGACTAAGGAAATATCTTCCATTCTCCAACCATCTACATATTTATAACTATGTGCTGTATTCTCTCTGGCAGTACCTCATGTTCAATATTTGCTGCTGAAGTTCATCTTTCCTACTGCATGAGCACTTGAAACATTTTTTATATTAAAACAAAATAATTTTACTATAAGCAGCCAATACTTTCTGATACAGCAAAATAATAATTTAAAAATAAAAAGGATGAAAGAATGAGGTGACTTTGCAACAATACCATAGCTGAAGAGTGGAAGTTAATAAACAAAAGCAACAGAGGGAAAAGAAAAAAAATACTGAAAATGGGACATGTTTATGAAGGATTCTGCAGAATCACTTAAATATAAATATTTATGAAATTATTAAGTGAACACGAGTTACTTTTCTTTTTGTTGCAAAAATACTGCAGTCTCTTCCCTTAACTTTCACTATATAATTCAGATATATCTGAATGATCAGTTATAATTCCTGGCTCTTTACTAGGAGATTTAACTCTCCAGCAGCTTAAATTATATACTTGTGTGCTCGACAACACTTGTTGTGCCTTACAAAATTGAACACAATAAAATTACGTTAATGGACGGACTCTTTACCAGTTTGGATTTTACTGCAATGCAGAGCAAATTTCATCCTTAAAAATAAAAATATCTACAAAGTCTTCTATATACAAACAAAATAAAAACTATCCATTAAATTCAATTAATATTATCCTATAATACAGCTAAAGATAGTAAATCATTCAAATTTTTTTTAGACTATGCATAACTACAAATGATTTTAATGAATTATACTGTAGTGGTTTCCCTTACTATATATGTTATTTATACAAAAAAAGGATCATAAAACTTTAATGTCTCAAAATTTTAACTAAATGATGGTTATAAAAGGAAGTAATCAACAGATTCTAAAGAAAATAATAATAATAGCAATAATAAAATACTGAGGTAACTTTGAAAGCATAAGAGTTTATTAACTGGGACTACAAAAACTAAAGCATAAAAGGCAGACTTCTAAACCAATACACATAGAATAATCATTAACTTTTATTTAATACCTCTATACTACAGGTAAGTTGCAAAGAAGTAGGGAACCCATTAAATAGAAATGCTCTGGATGTATATGGACATTGTTGAATGATGGATAAATGATTTATGCCAATTTTCAATCCTTCAACTTCATAAATAAAAATCTATTTATGCAATGCTTTTTTAGGTGAAGAAAATATACATATACTCTAGTTATACCATTAAAATATCTAAAGAATCCATATTTATAATATTATAAATTAATGAAGACATCTTTATCAATCATTCATCAAAGCAGTCCTCAATATTTTACAATATCCAAAAATACTTTTACTCATACAATGTAAGTGGCCATCAACTGACTTGCCTCTCCATTAAAAAAACAAAAACAAAAAAAATCAGAAATGTGTCAGGTATAACTGTTGCAAGTCTGATATGTTAAAGACAAAATTTTTTTAAGTCTAAGATCATCATACCAAATTCTAAACGAGGCAGCTAAATGAAGTATTTCTGGCTCAACATGTCTCCAGTTTTTGTTCTCAAGTGGCATTACACGACAATTTTTTATTTAGTCTGACAAGCGTTTTTTTTTTTAAATATACGGGTTGTCTCCACTAAGGTAGGGTTATCCAACAAAGGAAACACTACAAATAAGAAAACAGTGAATGGTATATTAGTCTGTAATCTATAATAAACTCAAGTCAGTGTTTGAATATTTATACTCTTAATTTTAGAATTTTGTTTTTAATGTTCTTTTATTTTTTAAACACACTGGCCATCTCCCACTGAGGTAAGGTGACCCAAAAAAAAGTGGAAACACAGTTACTGTCATTCTTTCAATAGCTGTCTTGCCACAAGTCGACTGACATCACAATTCAAATAATCCTCCAAACTGCTACATCCTCACCCCCTTCCTTACAGTGCAAGCACTATACTTTTTACCTCTAGGACTCTACTCTGGCCAACCAGTTTCCTTCATAAATGTTAACTTGTTCACACTCCAACAACACATCATAAAAACACCTTTTCTCCACTCTGATCCAACACACTTACAAATGCCTGTTGGATGTTCAAACCTTAGTATTCAAAACCTCCTTTACTCACTCCTCCAACCCATCCTGGAATAACCCTTGCAACTCTTTGTTCCACTGCAGACTTATACAGACTACTCTTAGTCAACATATTTTGTCTCATCTTCTTTAACTGTACCATACCTTCTATCTCCACACTCCAGATTCTCTGCATAATATTCACACCACACATCGCCCACATAGTACATATATGAAATCTCCACTGCCTCCATTTTTGTTCTCGCTGCAACATTTCAAACCTTGCTTCACATATATAGCGTTATACAACTATACTTTGGTATACTATTCGTCTTTTGCCTCCAGGATAAAGTTCTTCGTCCCCACAGAAGCCTCAATTCACCACTCACCTTCTATGGATCACCTTGTCATTCATAGACCCATCTGCCGCTAATTCCATTTCCAAATATCTGAACATAATTACTTCCTCCATACTCCTCCTTTTACTGCTTTTAGTAACCCACTACCTATTCCATACCACCCTATAAACTGCTTTTTCTGAATCCATAAATGTGAAACAATTTCTTGCCATTAAGTATTACTCACGTACATGCTTCATTATCAATACTTGATCTACTCATCCCTTACCCTTCTTAAATTATCCTTGTTCTTCTGTAATTGTATTCTTGTCCCCTTTTAATATATGGTATATTTTCATCATATATTATCCAGATGATGTGTTACAAGAGCCAAATTAATCAATATAAATGTCACTTGCACAATAGTAAGCTTCAACTGTACTTCACTAAATAAAATTCATTGCATAATTGACCATAAATTCTACATAATTTTGAGAAACTGAGCTAATTTACCTTACTTTGCTATATTTCTAAAATATTTACTGATGATGAAATAAAAGTGATATATATAGCTGTAATAGCTTTAAACAGCTCTGTATTAAATGATCTTGGCCAAATAAGAAGAACAATGATTTGTTTCAAGTCAATTATAAAAGCAAGTATAATTGTTCATCAGATATAAATGATTAGGTATATACAAATTAGATTTTATAGATGCAAATAATATATATAATACCATTGAAGATAACAATCATGCTACATATATTTCTGAGATTTGTATGTCATTTTTATCATTATCACACCAAAAGCAAGACAAAATACTGTACACTAAAACTCACACATGTCATAGCAAAAAAAAAAAAAAAAAAAAAAAAGGGGGGAAAACTAAACATATTATGATGTCAAAAAAAGGACATAAATGACTCTAAAATCATGGAGGGTTTACTGACTTCCTCCGATCATACCTATACTGGGAGCATAGGTGGAGTGAGGGCGACCATTAACTTGTGGACGAAGCATCAATTCCAGAGTGTGTATCCCAGCATTTGTAGTTATGGTACAGCCTGCTAAAATTTCTATATTTCGCCAACGCTGTTCTCTTTCACGCAGCTCCTGGGTTACTTCTTCCATGATGGTTCTAAAAAATAATCATTTATTTTTTATAGTAGTAAAATAATAATATAATGAATAACTAAGGTTTGGTATATTTTACACCATTTAATAATGGGGTCCTTACTGCTAAACTCCTTACATGCTAAACACTAAAGCAAGTTAAGAATCAGAACACAGGTACTGTATGTCTGAAAAACGTGTGGTACAATGGAAAGAAATTGCTGTCAACATAAAACCTGCATAAGAAATGTATTATGACTAAGTCAAACAATAATACATAAAAAGCTAAAGTAATAGCTTAACAAAGATGAAGAGTACATGCACTATGTGCACTCCAATTTTTGTGCACAAGTGTACTCACAAAGTAGATAATTCATGTCATAATGACTTTGTTACTATCATATATCAGAAGCCAATAGCCACTCTGAAAAAATAAACATGAATATGGTAATATAAATAATACTGCAAGAAAATACATGTGCCCTATCACTGACTTACCAAACATTCATTCTTATGTCTGATTTATTAAGTGATTCACACTCATTACTTCCACAAGATCTTTTACAGTGTTGTCTGTAACAAGGGAGATAAACTGAACTACTTTTTCACAATGAATGCTTACAGACAGTAAACTGACATACAGTGGTCTCTAGTTAGGATGGGCTTAAGTTATGATAATTTTGAGTTATTTAACCCTTTCGGGGTTTCGGCCATACTAGTACGCTTACAGGCCAGGGTTTTCCACGTACTAGTACGCATAAATTCTAGCGGCTTCAAATCGAGGGGGAGAGAGCTGGTAAGCCTGCATGTGATAGAATTGGTCTATGTGGTAAGTGTGCGCAGTAGGAAAAAAATCTATGCTCCTGCATTGCATTGTGGGAGTGGTAATTCAGTGCACCTTTGTCACCAAGCAATGCGGTATGGAATAACTCACTCCGGCAGTGTGAGTGGTAGGGAAGGCAGTGGGGTGGGTGGGGAAGACAGTGGGGTGGGTGGGAAGACAGTGGTGGGGTGGGCAAGACAGTGGGGGGAAAGGCTGGCTAGCTAGCTAGTTGGCTGGCTAGCTAGCTGGCTCTGTCACACAGGTACACATAAATACATAGTGTAAATAACCTAGGATAAATACATAGTGTAAATTACCTAGGATAACCCAAAAAATCGAGACTGGCAAATAATATGTATCAGGACTCAGATGTGGCAGTGTTGGTTCACTAGTGACTGTCTCTGAGACAGAGAGAGCAGAGACAGACAGTGAAAAGAAATAAAGGGAAGTAAGTGTACCTTCATTTGTCAAATGTCATCACTCTCCTTAGTTTGGTGATAAGATAAAACGAGGCTAACCCCTCATCAAATGTCACCCCTGGCTGGCTGGCTGGCTGGCTGGCAGGCAGGGAGGCAGGCAGGGAGGCAGGCAGGGAGGCAGGCAGGGAGGCAGGCAGGCAGGGAGGCAGGCAGGCAGGCAGGGAGGCAGGCAGGCAGGCCTGCCTGGAGTTTACTTGGAGAGAATTCCAGGGGTCAACGCCCCCGCGGCCCGGTCTGTGACCAGGCCTCATGTTGGACCAGAGCCTGATCAACCAGGCTATTACTGCTGGCTGCACGCAGTCCAACGTACGAACCACAGCCTGGGTGGTCAGGTACCGACTTTAGGTGCCTGTCCAGTGCCTGCTTGAAGACAGCCAGGGGGTTGTTGGTAATCCCCCTGATGTATGCTGGGAGGCAGTTGAACAATCTTGGGCCCCTCACACTTATTGTGTTGTCTCTCAACGTGCTAGTGGCACCCCTGCTCTTCATTGGGGGGATGTTACATCGCCTGCCGAGTCTTTTGCTTTCGTAGAGAGTGATTTTCGTGTGCAAGTTTGGTACTAATCCCTCGAGAATTTTCCATGTGTATATAATAATGTATCTCTCCCGCCTGCGTTCTAGAAGTACAGGTTTAGGAACTTCAAGCGTTCCCAGTAATTGAGGTGGTTTATCGCAGTTATGCGTGCCGTGAGTTCTCTGCACATTTTCAAGGTCAGCAATTTCACCCGCCTTGAAAGGTGCAGTTAGTGTGCAGCAATATTCCAGCCTAGATAGAACAAGTGATCTGTAAAGTGTCAACATGGGCTTGGCATCCATGGTTTTGAAGGTTCTCATTATCCATCCTGTCATTTTTCTAACATATACAATTGCTACGGTGTTATGGTCCTTGAAAGTGAGATCCTCTGACATGATCACTCCCAGGTCTTTGACATTAGTTTTTCGCTCTACTGTGTGGTTTGAATTAGTTTTGTACTCCGATGAGATTTTAATTTCTTCACTTTTTCCGTATCTGAGTAATTGAAATTTCTCATCATTAAACTTCATATTGTTTTCTGCAGCCCATTTAAAGATTTGGTTTATGTCTGCTTGGAGTCTTGCAGTGTCTTCAACGGTGGACACTGTCATACAGATTCGGGTGTCATCTGCAAAGGAAGACACAGCACTGTGGCTTATATCCCTGTCTATGTCCGATATGAGGATGAGGAACAGGATGGGAGAAAGTACTGTGCCTTGTGGAACAGAACTTTTCACAGTAGCTGCCTCAGACTTTACTCTGTTGACTACTACTCTTTGTGTTCTACTTGTTAGGAAATTATAGATCCATCTACCAACTTTTCCTGTTATTCCTTTATCACGCATTTTGTGTGCTATTACACCATGGTCACACTTGTCAAAGGCTTTTGCAAAGTCTGTGTATATAACATCTGCATTTTGTTTGTCTTCTAGAGCATCCAGGACCTTGTTGTAGTGGTCCAGTAGTTGGGACAGACAGGAGCGGCCTGCTCTAAACCCATGCTGCCCTGGCTTGTGCAATTGATGAGTATCAAGACGAGTGGCGATCTTGCTTCTTAGAACCCTTTCAAAGATTTTTATGATATGGAACGTTAGCGCTATTGGTCTGTAGTTCTTTGCTATTGCTTTACTGCCCCCTTTCTGGAGTGGGGCTATGTCTGTTGTTTTCAGTAACTGCGGGACGACTCCAGTGTCCATGCTCCCTCTCCATAGGATGTTAAAAACACGTGATAGGGGCTTCTTGCAGTTCTTGATGAACACAGAGTTCCATGAGTCTGGGCCTGGAGCAGAGTGCATGGGCATGTCATTTATTGCCTTTTCGAAGTCATTTATCGTCGTGGTGATGTCAGATAGGCATGTGTCTGTCAAGTTCTGTGTCACTCATAAAAAATTCATTTAGGTCTTCGATTTTCAGTCTGGTTAGCGGCTCGCTAAAAACTGAGTCATACTGGGACTTAAGTAACTCACTCATTTCCTTGCTGTCATCTGTGTAGGACCCATCCCAATTAAGTAGGGGCCCAATACTGGTTGTTGTTCTCGACTTTGATTTTGCATAAGAAAAGAAATACTTTGGGTTTCTTTCAATTTAATTTATAGCTTTTTGTTCTTCCCGGTTTCTTGATTCCTGTAGGATTCCTTTAGTTTTAATTCTATGTTTGCTATTTCTCTGACTAGTGTCTCCCTACGTATTTCAGATATATTGGCCTCCTGTAGCCGCTCCGTTATTCTTTGCCTTCGCCTGTATAGGGAGCGCCTCTCTCTTTCTAGTGTGCATCTTCTCCTCCTTTTCCTTAAGGGAATTTGCCTTGAGCAAACCTCTAGGATAACCCTAAAATTCCAGACTGGCAAATAATATGTATCAGGACTCAGATGTGACGCTCTCTCTGATACATAGACAAACAGATAGACAGACTGAGACAAACAGACAGATAAAACAGTGAAAACAAATAAAGCGAAGGCATTGTACCCTCATCAAATGTCAGCCCTAACTAGTTTAGCGATAATAATAAGATAAGAGGATGCTCACCCCTCATCTAATGTCACTGCTGTAATTAGATTAGTGATAAGACTGACACACACACTTATACCATGCTTCAATATTTATTATTATATTCTCCCTTGTATCCCAGCCAGCCAGCCAGCCGGCCAGCCTGTCAGCCGTCCAGCCAGCCGGTCAGCCGGCCAGCCAGTGTCAGCCAGCTGGTCAGCCGGTCAGCCAGCTGGTCAGCTGGCCAGCCAGCCGGGTCAGCCAGCCAGCTGGTCAGCAAGCCAGCCAGCCAGCCAGCCAGCTGGTCAGCCAGCAGTTATTGTGTAGTATACAAGGAGTGTACTATATATACAAAATATGGTTTATATTGGTCTCACAGGACATAAAATTTACTTGACAAAATAAAATGTTAAAAAAATAAAAGAAAAAAGTATAAAAAAAAAAATAAACTATTACCGGGTGACTGGCAGTCGGCGATGTTGCCGTAAGCAGTTCACTTTCTGTCAGCCTCTATATCTCCGTAAGTATTGATGGCAAAAATTTATTTTTTAGCCTATTAGATTTAGAAAAAAAAAAAAAACTATCATTTCATAAGAATTTTTTTTTTTTTTTAACCCTTAAACTGTCCACACATAGATATACGTTCACGCGCGTACTGCTCAGAACGTAGAGCTACGTTTTATTTTTCATTACTTCAAATTTAGTGCAATAGGCCTGAGTCGCCTAGACGTGAGAGAACGGGTCTGCGCCCTCAGTGTGCACAGTATTAAAAAAATCTGGGACCACTTAGTACTTTCTGGGAGCACCAGTTCAATTTAGTGCCAGCTAGAGCAAATAGTGTGGCAAACACCAGGGATTCAATGATGTCATGTCGCATTAACACTCCCCTTATAAGAGGAAAGTAAAAATAGGTTAGATAAATACATGAGTGGCTGTGGGTGGGTGTGAGTTGGACTTGACTAGCTTGTGCTACTAGGTCTGATGCCATGCTCCTTCCTTCAGAGGATGTGACCTGACTAGGTGGGTCATTGGTCTAAGCTGGGGGGTGACATGGACTTGCCTTGCATGGGCCAGTAGGCCTGCTGCAGTGTTCCTTCTTTATGTTCTTATGTATTCGGCAGGCTGGCTGGCTTTGGCTGTCTCTGTCTGTCTATATCTTTGTCTGTCTTTATATTTGTCTGTCTTTATCTTTGTCTGTCTTTATCTTTGTCTGTCTTTATCTTTGTCTGTCTTTATCTTTGTCTGTCTTTATCTTTGTCTGTCTTTATCTTTGTCTGTCTTTATCTTTGTCTGTCTTTATCTTTGTCTGTCTTTATCTTTGTCTGTCTTTATCTTTGTCTGTCTTTATCTTTGTCTGTCTTTATCTTTGTCTGTCTTTATCTTTGTCTGTCTTTATCTTTGTCTGTCTTTATCTTTGTCTGTCTTTATCTTTGTCTGTCTTTATCTTTGTCTGTCTTTATCTTTGTCTGTCTTTATCTTTGTCTGTCTTTATCTTTGTCTTTATCTTTGTCTGTCTTTATCTTTGTCTGTCTTTATCTTTGTCTGTCTTTATCTTTGTCTGTCTTTATCTTTGTCTGTCTTTATCTTTGTCTGTCTTTATCTTTGTCTGTCTTTATCTTTGTCTGTCTTTATCTTTGTCTGTCTTTATCTTTGTCTGTCTTTATCTTTGTCTGTCTTTATCTTTGTCTGTCTTTATCTTTGTCTGTCTTTATCTTTGTCTGTCTTTATCTTTGTCTGTCTTTATCTTTGTCTGTCTTTATCTTTGTCTGTCTTTATCTTTGTCTGTCTTTATCTTTGTCTGTCTTTATCTTTGTCTGTCTTTATCTTTGTCTGTCTTTATCTTTGTCTGTCTTTATCTTTGTCTGTCTTTATCTTTGTCTGTCTTTATCTTTGTCTGTCTTTATCTTTGTCTGTCTTTATCTTTGTCTGTCTTTATCTTTGTCTGTCTTTATCTTTGTCTGTCTATCTTTGTCTGTCTTTATCTTTGTCTGTCTTTATCTTTGTCTGTCTTTATCTTTGTCTGTCTTTATCTTTGTCTGTCTTTATCTTTGTCTGTCTTTATCTTTGTCTGTCTTTATCTTTGTCTGTCTTTATCTTTGTCTGTCTTTATCTTTGTCTGTCTTTATCGACAAATCTATTCCTACCTCGTCTCACACAATGTACTCAACCCCTGTCAATTTGGATTCAGGACAAACAAGAGCACAAACGATGCTATTATGCACATGTTGGAGTTAATATATACAGCACTTGAGAAAAAAGAAGTCCCACTGGGAATCTTCATTGATCTACGCAAAGCTTTTGATACAGTCGACCATGATTTACTGCTCACAAAATTAGCACACTATGGTATAAGGGGGCACCCACTCAACTACCTAAAGTCATACCTCACCAACAGAAGCCAATACGTGTACACAAATGGAGCGAACTCTTCCACACAACAAATTACAGTCGGAGTCTCTCAAGGAAGTGTCCTGGGGCCACTCCTATTCCTCATCACAACTCCTATTCCTCATCACAACTACTCAAACCCATTTTATTTGCAGATGACACAACATATGTCTTCTCTCACCCAAATCCAGTTATACTGGCCAACACTGTTAATGCCGAATTACAGAAAATATCAACATGGATGATGACTAACAAGCTTACTCTCAATACTGACAAGACCTACTTCATACAGTTTGGAAGCAAAGCCACAAATGTTCCACTTAACATAACACTCAATGGTACACCCATCACAAGACTCACAGAGGGAAAATTCCTAGGAATCCACCTTGACAGTAGCCTTAAATTCCAAACACATATACAACAAATTTCCAAGAAAATCTCGAAGACAGTAGGCATATTATCAAAGATACGCTATTATGTACCTCAATCAGCTCTCCTTGCAATATATCATTCACTTATCTACCCGTATCTCACCTGTGGAATCTGTGCATGGGGATCAACAACGTTAAATCACCTTAGACCACTCATAACACAACAAAAGGCCGCAGTCAGAATGATAAATTCCCACTCTAGACAGCAAACTCCACCAATATTCAAAAGTCTCAAACTACTCACCGTAAAGAACATTCATACTTACTCTTGTGCCTACTACATACATAAAACTTTACACTCTAATATAAACCCTCTGCTCAAAATTCTCCTCACCAACTTTAATAGGACCCATGACCACAACACAAGACACAGATCACTTTTTGATATACCCCGTGTTCATATCAACCTATGTAAAAATTCTATGCACATAAAGGGCCCCAGAATCTGGAATTCATTACCAGTAAATATTAAGATAATCTTGTCTGAAAATCAATTTAAGACTCAACTCAAAAACCACCAACTCACCCAAAACTAAATGATCATACTATAAACTACTTTGAAAAATGCTCATTATTACTTTCCTATACGATAATCTCAATTTTTAATAATATGTTACAGTGGACCCCCGCTATTCGAACGGCTCGGCAGTCGAACAAATCGTCATTAGTACAAAAAATTTGATATCGTCATGCGAACAAATTATCGCGAGTCGAACGAATACGTTCGTGACCTGTCGGCCCAGGCGCTTGGGTGCCTCACAGCGCAGGCATGGAAAGCCAGTCCCGCGTTGTTTACACTCGAGAGAACAATACCCTGCACGCTTCCCCCAGACATTTCATACTTAATTATAATTTTTTAGAGTTTGTTCATTAAGTGCGACTGTGAAATAAGCTACCATGGGTCCCAAGAAAGTTCCTAGTGGTACCCCTGGGCTGATAAAAGTGAGAAACACCGTAGAAATGAAGAAGGAAATAATACAAAAATACGAGAGTGGTGTGCGATTGTGTGATCTTGCCAGGATATATGGCAAAAACAGGTCAACTATTGCTTCTATCCTGCTTAAGAAGGAAGAAATTAAGCAAGCTGATGTTGCAAAAGGTGTTACTGTGCGAGCCAAAAACAGACCACAAATAATCGAAGAGATTGAGAAGTTGTTGCTGGTGTGGATCAAGGATAAAGAGTTAGCGGGTGATAGTGTGTCTGAGTCAATTATTTGTGAAAAGGCAAGGAACTTGCATGCCGATCTTTTAAAGAAAATGCCTACAACCAGTGCTGATTGTAATGGTAGTGAATTTAAAGCCAGCAAAGGCTGGTTTGAGAGATTTAAAAATCGTAGTGGCATACATAATGTGGTAAGGCATGGTGAGGCTGCCAGTTCAGACAAACATGCCGCTGAAAAATTCATAAAGGAGTTTCAGGACTACATAAAGACTGAAAAATTGAAACCTGAACAAGTGTTCAATTGTGACGAAACAGGCCTGTTTTGGAAGAAAATGCCCAACAGGACCTACATTACTCAGGAAGAAAAGGCACTGCCAGGACACAAGCCTATGAAAGACAGGCTAACTCTCATGATGTGTAGTAATGCTAGTGGGGATTTTAAATTAAAGCCTTTACTAGTGTATCACTCAGAAAATCCCAGTGTGTTCAAGAGACACAATGTCGTCAAAAGTAGATTGTGTGTCTTGTGGAGAGCTAGTCAGAATGCATGGGTCACAAAGCACCTTTTCAGTGACTGGATCCATGAAGTGTTTGGCCCCAGTGTGAGAAAATACCTACAGGAAAAGGGTTTGGACAAAAAGTGCCTCCTGTTGCTGGACAATGCTCCTTCACATCCTCAAAACATGGAAGACCTACTGTGTGAAGACTTCAAATTTATAAAACTGAAGTTCTTGCCTCCTAACACCACTCCTCTCCTCCAGCCCATGGACCAGCAGGTCATCTGTAACTTCAAAAAACTCTACACAAAAGCAGTGTTTGAAAAGTGCTTTGAAATGACCTCGGACAGTGAATTGACCCTTAGAAAGTTCTGGAAGAATCATTTCAATATCTACAGCTCCATAGGCCTTATAGGCAAGGTTTGGGAGGGAGTGACTTCAAGGACTTTGAACTCTGCTTGGAGACCATTGTGGCCAGGTTGTGTCCAACAGAGGGATTTTGAAGGGTTTGAGGCTGACCCTGACCCTGCCGACCCTGTGCCTGTTGTGGACTCTATTGTGGAATTGGGCAAGTCCATGGGGTTGGAGGTGAGTGGCGATGATGTGGAAGAGTTAGTGCAGGGCCACAGGGTAGAGCTAACAACTCAAGAGCTGCAAGAGCTGGAAATGGAAGAGCATCAGACCAGATTTGAGGCTATTGATTCACGGGAAAAGGAGGAGGAAGAGGGGCTGAAGAAGGTGCCTTCTTCAGAGATTAAGGAGATGTGTACAATGTGGAATAGATTGCAAAGTTTTGATGAAAAATACCACCCTGAACAAGCTCAAACAAGCCATAACAGCAGCATGTTCAGTGACCAAACAATGTCCTTCTTCAGGAACATGTTGAAAAGGTGCCAGAAACAGAGGACTGTGGACAGTTATTTTGTTAAAGTGTCCAGTGACTCCCAAGCTGGTCCTAGTGGGATTAAAAGACAAAGAAAAGAAGTAACCCCAGATAGGGCTTTGGTACCTGAAGTCCTTCTGGAAGGGGATTCCCCTTCCAAACACTAACCCCTCCCTCCCTCACTCCTCCTCCCTCTCTTCCATATGCCATCAACAATCTTCAATAATGGTAAGTAAAAAGACTTGCATTTATTTACTAATACTTTTAGTAGTACAGCACTATAGTATTTAATGTTTTTGTCTATGTAGAAGCTTAATTTTATTAAAATATATTATTTTTTATATATTTTTGGATTTCTGGAACGGATTAATTGTATTTCCATTATTTCTTATGGGAAAAATTAAATCACCTTTCGAACATTTCACGTTAAGAACAAGCTCCTGGAACGGATTAAATTTGAATGGCGAGGGTCCACTGTACTATTATGTTACCCCCTACTCATATTATAAGTTAATGTCAAAAATGCTCAATGTTATTTTCCTTAAGATAATCTCAATTCCATATTATCATTCAAGAATCTTAACACCTGTAACAATCTAATATCATTATATAATAATTTAAACAGTAAAATTTCATCATATTGTAATTTTGAAAATAATTTTTAACTAGAATAAACTCAATAAATTTCTCTAATATTAAGTACATAGTCTTTAAGGACTAGAATAAGCTGCCCCTAATGCCATGGCATGTCAGTGGCTCTCCTTGCACTCAATTTACATTGTAACTACCGATACCTATGTAATCTGCAATCTGCAATGAAATAAATCTTTGTCTGTCTATATCTTTGTCTGTCTATATCTTTGTCTGTCTATATCTTTGTCTGTCTATATCTTTGTCTGTCTATATCTTTGTCTGTCTATATCTTTGTCTGTCTATATCTTTGTCTGTCTATATCTTTGTCTGTCTATATCTTTGTCTGTCTATATCTTTGTCTGTCTATATCTTTGTCTGTCTATATCTTTGTCTGTCTATATCTTTGTCTGTCTATATCTTTGTCTGTCTATATCTTTGTCTGTCTATATCTTTGTCTGTCTATATCTTTGTCTGTCTATATCTTTGTCTGTCTATATCTTTGTCTGTCTATATCTTTGTCTGTCTATATCTTTGTCTGTCTATATCTTTGTCTGTCTATATCTTTGTCTGTCTATATCTTTGTCTGTCTATATCTTTGTCTGTCTATATCTTTGTCTGTCTATATCTTTGTCTGTCTATATCTTTGTCTGTCTATATCTTTGTCTGTCTATATCTTTGTCTGTCTATATCTTTGTCTGTCTATATCTTTGTCTGTCTATATCTTTGTCTGTCTATATATCTATCTATATCTATATGTCCTATATCTCTGTCTCTCTCTCACATGTACACATAAGTACAGTTATTATACATAGTGTAAATTACCTAGGATAACCCAAAAATTCCAGGCAAAATGCTATACAATGCTTGTAGATATAATACATAATAAGCATGGAAACCCCTGGCAAGTAATACGCATCGTCACTTCTGCATCTGCATCGTGTATAATACCTGTTGGCTTACGAGACGCACTCTGAGACTGAGACAAGCAGACGGAAAGACATACACAGGCAGACAGATAAGCAGAGTTAGACAGACATAAGCAGAGCTAGACAAACAGACAGAGAGATACAGACAGAGAGATACAGACAGAGAGATACAGAGAGAGAGATACAGACAGATACAGACAGATAGACAGACAGACAGATAGACAGACAGACAGATAGACAGACAGACAGACAGACAGATAGACAGACAGACAGACAGACAGACAGACAGATAGACAGACAGATAGACAGACAGATAGACAGACAGACAGATATTGAAAAAAGGAGAGTTCCCTCCAGCACTGCTGACATTTATCAAATGTCACTGGGCTGTCAAGAGTTATCTGACACTTGTCAACACACCATTCTTCAGGGAGTTTCATATACTCCAGGCACACAGGCAGACAGAAAGACAGATAAGCAGACCTAGACAGATAGACAGACAGATACAGACAGATAGACAGACAGACAGATAGACAGACATATAGACAGACAGATAGATAGATAGAGTGAAAAAGCAAGGGTTCCCTGCACACATTCATTCATCAATGTCACTCTTATCAGTAGTTATCTGGCCATTGTCATAACACCATTCTTCAAGGAGTTTCATATATACTCCAGGATGTCTAAAACATTGCTGGGACCTATAAATACTTTGTATATATTTATAGACAATAGTAAATGACCAAGGCAGGTGAAATTGTTCACCTGTTGGTGTGATTGTGACTATTTGAGTACTATTTCAGTACATAATATTAGTGTTAGAACAAAGATTGGCTATGAAATCACAAGAACTATTGTAAATTGTAATTATCAGAACATAAAAATTATATAAATTAAAATAAAAACTAGAAAAAAATATATCAGCATTACTTCTGCAAGCGGCAGGACTTGATGTTGCCGTCAGGGGAGCATCCAGTACCAAATTGGTGGGCTTATATCTCAGTAAGTACTGGCCCAAATTTCTTTTTTTTAGCCTATCCTGTTTATAAAAATGCGCTCTTCATTTTAAAAAAAAAAATGATTTTTTTTTTTCAAAATATTCGGTCAGCTACGCGAGTGAACGTATATCTAAGTGTGGACAGTTTAAGGGTTAAGGCCTATGCAGCTGTAGATATTGAAGTGATTCTTCCAGAACTCTCTAAGGGTCAATTCAGTGTCCGAAGTCACTTCAAAGCACTTTTCAAACAATGCTTTTGTGTAGAGTTTTTTGAAGCTGGAAATGACCTGCTGGTCCATGGGCTGGAAGAGAGGAGTGTTGTTAGGAGGCAAGAACTTCACTTTTATAAATCTGAAGTCTTCACACAGTAGGTCTTCCATGTTTTGAGGATGTGCAGGAGCATTGTCCAGTAACAGGTGGCACTTTTTGCTCAAATTCTTTTCATGTAGGTATTTTCTCACACTGGGGCCAAACACTTCATGGATCCACTCACTGAAAAGTTGCTTTGTGACCCATGCATTCTGACTAGCTCTCCACAAGACACAATCTAATTCTGACAACATTGTGTTTCTTGAACACTGGGATTTTCTGAGTGATACACCAGTAAAGGCTTCAATTTAAAATCTCCAGTAGAATTACTACACAACATGAGAGCTAGCCTGTCTTTCATAGGCTTGTGTCCTGGCAGTGCCTTTTCTTCCTGAGTAATGTTGGTCCTGTTGGGCATGTTCTTCCAAAACAGGCCTGTTTTGTCACAATTGAACACTTGTTCAGGTTTCAATTTTAAAGTCTTTATGTAGTCCTGAAACTCATTTATAAATTTTTCAGCCCCACATTTGTCTGAACTGGCAGCCTCACCATGCCTTATCACATTGTGTATGCCACTATGCTTCTTAAATCTCTCAAACCAGCCTTTGCTGGCTTTAAATTCACTAACACTACAATCAACACTGGTTGCAGCAGCATGGAGCATGATGACCTGAGCGTCGGTAAGCTGGGATGGAAGAAGGGTGGGTAAGGATAGAAATATGGGAAAAGGTAGGGTAAGGGTAGGAGGAGGGAATATACAGGTGAGTGGCACATCCACTCTGGGCGACATGTGCAGAGAAACTGCAGGCGTTGTTGATCGGTGTGTGTGACGCTGGAGTGAGTTGTAGCAGCTGATGAGGCGGGTGTAGGTGGACTGCAGGAGGCTGTCAGGCGTCGATGGAAGAGTCCCAGAAGGCAGGCAAGGTCGAGAAGGCAGTCACATTACAGTGATGTGTTGGAGAAATCACTGAAGCGTTCCATTCACCAGCAAGGTGAACTGTCTTAGTGAGATGTGTTTTACTTTAATTAAACGTTGGAAGTTAGGATGTTGAAGGTCTCTTATAATGTTGTCGAGGGTCTGGAGTGGTGTGGTATTACAGCTGAATTTAACAGTTCCATCGTGGAGATGTTGAGTAAGGTCAGTAGGCATCATTGTTGAGGGAAATTGTCGAGTAGTAAAGAATCTTACACCAAACATGGTGCATGGTAGAAGTGTTGGAGTGGAAGGGCTGGACACAGTCTCTGATTGGTTCGAGGTAGTAGGAGATGAATGCTTCTCATTGGTGGAAGGTAGTTGTGGCGAGACTGGCAGGGAGGCAGCTGATTGGTTCTCGGTAGGGGTGTGAGGTGGTGGTGAGCTCTCATTGGTTGTTGTAGGCGTGACGTCAGTAGTAGCTAGTGGTGGTGGTGGAGTTTCAGCTGAGTCATCAGCTGGTAAATTAATGTCGATAATATGCTGGGAATTGTTGAGTATCACAGAAGATGGTGGAGAATCTGGAAATTTGAACTCTGGCATGTTGTTTAATTTGAAGAGTTCGTTGATGGAGGTGTTGAACGTCCCAGGAACAGCAGCATTATGCATATGAGCATAGACCATACAGTAGTAGATGGTGGTGGGGTCACTGGCAGGTGCGATGCTGGTAGTAGTAGGTTGCGTGGAGGCTTGGAGAATTTTAGTTGTGGTAGCTTGTAATTTTGTAATTGCAGCATAGGTGGGAGATTTTGAAGATGACTTTTTCTGTGCTGCTTCTTGGGTCTTCTTCAGAATGTCTTTGCGAGTGGGACACTTAGCAGCAAGTGTGTGGTGATCGTTGCTTTTACAGTTGAGGCAAGATGGTGTTGGTGGAGCAGCGGCGGTGCATGATCTAAAATCATGTCCTTCACTACTACATGTAGTGCAAAACTTCTTTTCCTTCACAGGACAGTCGCTGGTGTTGTGTGAATACGAGTAACAGGTCCAACAGTGAGAAATGTAGTGGAATCTCTCAGCTTCGATGCAGGTGGGGCTGACGAGTAATAATATACAGCCAGTCCGTCGGCTAATGCAGTGGCAGCCATGTTGACGTCGGTAAACGTGACCTTGAGCATGGAGGAAGCTGTAGGTATTTTCATGATGCTCTCCACTGTGGCCCATGAATTTTGATCTTCAATGGATGTCTTGAGTTCGTCGATAGGTTGAACTGTAAGAAGCTTATCAAGTTTCTTAAGGAAAACTGTTCTTCTTGCCCTGAGAGCTGGAGATGACATGACAGTAAATCCTCGTTCAGAGAGAGTGGTGGTGGCTGTTGTAGTGAGTAGCTTCTCTGCATCTTCATCATCGTTGCAGACAACAATAAATGCTTCTTTCAGGGTCAATATGGTGTTGAACTTCACCTGTAGCACGCTCTTAACAGCAACTGCTAGAGCAAGTTTGGATGAATCATTCACAGTGCCACTGTTGGGTTTGATCTTGACACGATTTGCGTAGCTCATCGTGATGAAGGTAGAAATTCCCCTCCCCAACGGGGATCGCAGGCATTTTCTTTGCAAGATCGGCATGCAACTTCCTTGCCTTTTCACAAATGATTGACTCCGACATACTATCACCCGCTAACTCTATCCTTGATCCACACCAACAACTTCTCAATCTCTTCGATTATTTGTGGTCTATTTTTGGCTAGCATATTAACACCTTTTGCAACATCAGCTTCCTTGATTTGTTCCTTCTTAGCCAAGATAGAAGTGATAGTTGACCTGTTTTTGCCATATATCCTGGCAAGCTCAAAAATATGCACACCACTCTCGTATTTTTGTATTATTTCCTTTTTCATATCTATGGTGTTTCTCACTTTCTTCACCACAGGGGTACCACTAGGAACTTTCTTGGGACCCATGGTAGCTTATTTCACAGTCGCACTTAATGAACAAACTCCAAACAATTAATTAATTGTGAAATGTTTGGATGAGCGTGCAGGGTATAGTTCTCTCAAGTGTAAACAATGCGAGACTGGCTCTCCACGCCTGCGCGCTGAGGCACCCAAGTGTGCCTGGCCGGACAGGTCTGGTACGCACTTGTTCGATTAGCGTTATTTTGTTTGATTGTCGATATTGATTTTTTTGTTCTACAGTAGATTGTCATTTAGCACGGTAGTTACGTTCCTGAAAAACGTCGTGTTAGATAATTAAAAGAACTTATGGGAAAAATAAGGTTACGTTCCTGGGAGTCCCCAAAAAGCCAAACAAGTTTTTTTTAGACCAACAGATCTTACAAAAATAAAAGTGAATATGTAATTGTAGTTCAGTATCGTGATGTATTCTGTTGTTTTTACTGCTTAAGACTACAAATGTAACAGAAATAATAGTATTTACCTTAAATTGTGGGTGCTGGTGTTTGTGGATGATTGTGAAGAGAGTGGAGAGTTATGCTGTGGCCCTACTGGGCTGAGGTGGATAGTAGAGGTTCTGGAACTGAAGTTGATGGTTGTACTGAGTGTCTAACTTTAAGTCATTCAGTAAGTCAGTCAAGTCATTCAGTAAGTCAGTCAAGTCAGTCAGTAAGTCAGTCAAGTCAGTCAGTAAGTCAGTCAAGTCAGTCAGTAAGTCAGTCAAGTCATTCAGTAAGTCAGTCAAGTCATTCAGTAAGTCAGTCAAGTCATTCAGTAAGTCAGTCAAGTCATTCAGTAAGTCAGTCAAGTCATTCAGTAAGTAAGTCAAGTCATGCAGTAAGTCAGTCAAGTCATGCAGTAAGTCAGTCAAGTCAGTCAGTAAGTGGATCTCTCTGAGTCAGGAGAGCTAGTTGCTAGATGGACAGACAGATAGACAGAGGGCTTGACAGATAAAACTTGACAGATAGACAGAGAGCATGATAGACAGAGAGCTTGACAGACAGACAGTGAGCTTGACAGACAGACAGTGAGCTTGACAGACAGACCGAGAGCTTGGCAGACAGATATGTTTGTGTAACAGTGAAAACAGAGGGGGATGCTCATCAAATGTCACCCCTTATCTTATCTTATCACTGCACCCTCACGTACGCTCATCAAATGTCACCAATTATCTTATCACTGTCAGCAGTGGACTGACTTGTCTTGCATCATGCTTCAAGGGAACTTATTATTCTTATTCTTCTTATTATTATTTTCATTATTATTATTCCTAATATTATTATTATTTTCATTATTCTTATTCCTAATATTATTATTATATACTCCCACGTATCCAAAACATTGCTGGGACTTATAAATACAGTGGTACCTCGAGTTACGATATTTTTTCGTTCGAGAATGCTGTTCAAGTGCCATTACCAAACGAATTTATCCCCATAAGGAATAATGTAAAATAGACTAGTCCTTTTACACCCCCAAAAATATACCTACAAAAGCATTTAAAAAAATAAACTTACATAAAAGGGCGATTTTGGGGACCATCGTAACTCGAGGTATGTACCACTGTACTTTGAATATATTCCTAGACAATAGTAAATGACCAAGGCAGGTGTAAATGTCCACCTGTCAGTGTGTTTGTGACAATTTGAGTACAATTTCAGTACCTAATATTAGTCTTAGAACAAAGAACTACTATAAATTGTAATTATCAGAACATAAAAATTATATAAAATAATATAAAAACAGAAAAAAGATATATCGGCAACCTTCTGCAAGTGGGGACTCGATGTTGCCAAACGTGACAGTCAGTGCCACTTCTCGGCCTCATATATCGGTAAGTACTGACCCTAAATTTTTTATGTAAACACTTGAAAAATGTTTTCTTTATTTCTATAAAAATTTTTTTTTTTTTTTTTTCAAAATATTTGGGCACTGGGGTGTAACGTATACATATACTTTTGGCCCTTACGGGTTTAAAAAACATAAAAAAAAAATTTTTTTTTTGGGGGGATGGAACGGATTAATGGCATTTCAATTAATTTCAATGAAGAAAATTGATTTGAAAATTACGAGCAAACTGAGTTCGAGCTTGGTCATGGGAAAGAATTAAACTTGTAAGTCAAAATTTTAAAGTACTCTGTCGGCTTTTTTTGGGTTTTCTAGGTAATTTACACTATGTATGATAACTGTACTTATGTGTACCCGCCCAAATAAATTACTTAGTCCTTTATTCTGGTTTATGAGCAGCCCCCTGGGACAAAGCAGACAGACAGAGAGACAGGGGTAGGAACTACAGTCAACCGCCAGCTTGGATTCAAAATATTTCCTTGACCACTTTGGCCACATCCATCTCACAGCCACTAAATTTGGGGGCCAAAACCTTTCCCCAAAAAGGGTGTTTCGAAATGGTAAGGAATCCCCGGGGTTTGCCCACTGTTTGCTCTGTGGTGCACATTAAACTGGTGCTCCCCAAAATAGTAAGTGGTTCCAGATTTTTTTTAAAACTGCACACACTGAGTGTTAACCCTTTGATGACAGGGCCCTTTTCGGAAACACTTTCTCAGGGTCGAAAATTTTTGGAAAAAAAAAAAAAAATTTTTTATGAAATGATAAAAAATCTTTTTACGTTGACACCAAACGTATGAAATTTGAATGAAAACTTCGGATTACTCCGAATTTATGGGGGCTCAAAATGTTTACTGGTTTCCCGCAACCCCATTTTTTGGGCCCAAATTCAATGTTATCCACTAAAATCATAGCTATTTCCTTTTGAACTCCATTTCTTCTATCGATTGAGTACAAAAACACCTATTTCCCAAATTTTAACTACCCAAAAAAATGGTCAGAAAATTGAATTTGGCCAATTTCAAACAAATTTCAAACGAAGCCAATTTCAAAAAAGGGTCCAGAATAAACAAGGCAGACATTCCTGGCACTAAAATAACAAA
>WNWK01022438.1:0-32552 GCA_009830355.1 Cherax destructor
GACTCCTACTATTTGTATAGTAAACCTTAAGGGAGCTAGTCACTCCTTGCCCTCTACTATCTCTCTTTGTTGTTGATCAATTGTTTTGCCTTTACTAGCAACTTTATTTTGAATATTGTCTTTTAAACATATCCCTGAGGTATCCTGGTAATATCTGCTGTTTCCAGGCCTAATACTACAGCCTGATTGTTTCGCACAAACACCCATACCTCTATAATCTATCAGTTTAAAGTCCTAGACAAGTCTCCAATGACCCCCTCAATCGAATCGGCTAATGCAACCACTCCAGCCCCAGAGAGTTGAACCCCATCCCTTGCATACATATCACTATTGCCATAGAATTTGTCCCAGTTATCAATGAATGAAATTGCAAGTTCCTTGCAGTAGCTGTCTAGCCAGCAATTTATACCAATTGCCCTAGACATCCATTCATTGCCCACTCCCTTTCTAGGCAAAATGCTACATATGATTGGGATCCCTTCCTTAGACCTAACTACTTCTATGGCTGACCTGTACTTATCTAGTAGTTCCTGTCTTCTGCCCTTCCCAGTGTCATTTCCACCAGCACTAAGACAGATAATGGGCTTGTTCCCTTTACCTGACACAATATTATCCAACCTGCTGACTATGTCACCAATATCAGCTCCTGGGAGGCACACCCTCTGTCTGACCTTCCTATCTCTGTTACAAAAAGCACGGTCCATATATCTTACCTGAGAGTCTCCCACAATCAGAATATTCTTACCTTGATTAGCAGGGAAGTCAGTGGTACCTTTAACCTCACTAACCACTGAAGTACACTCGTCCTAAAGAACAGAGAATCTATTTCCTACCTTCACATCTTCTCTATTAATCTTCCATATCTTCCTTCTTCCTGAATTGTGAACCACTTGCTACTTAAAGCGGCTGCCACTCTCACTGTTGGTAACCAGCTCACATACTGACACACAGCTCACATACTGACACACACAGCTCACATACTGACACACAGTTCACATACTGACAGACAGCTCACATACTGACACACACAACTCATTCTGGCACACACAGCTCACATACTGACATTCAGCTCACAAACTGACACACAGCTCACATACTTACACATAGCTCACATACTAACACATAGCTCACATACTAACACATAGCTCACATACTAACACACAGCTCACATATTGACACACAGCTCACAAACTGACACACACAACTCATACTAACACACACAGCTCATACTGACACACACAGCTCACATACTGACACACAGCTCACATACTGACACACACAGCTGTTATAACTTATCTTAACTAACTCCTCGGAACACAGGTAGTAGAATGGTAGAGTAAGTGAAGTGATACGGCCATAGACTAGGCTTGGGTTTATTGTCGAATAGGGCAAGTGTACACAGGGTACAGAGGGTATGTGAGGAGACCGGAACCCAGCTGGGTAGGACCTGTTTCAGGGAGGTAGGCCACCAGATTGAGGAAGAAACATGGCTGGCAAGCCTGACCTTGTTAGGCCTATAGATGGCAGCACCGTAGTGCCGCACAGTTTGAAAGGGACTCAGAATAGGCTATTTACATCCGCTCGGCCACCTACCGCGTGTCGTCTCGACACGACAATACTGGCGGGCACGAAGGTGTAAACGAGCAAACAAGCAATAGTTACCCAGGGGAAACTGGCTTCCGGTCACCTGACATTTACATATACAATCAGAACATTGCCGGTGCAGGCCGGAAAAACTCTCCCGCTTCGAGGGTCGGGGAAGAGAAAATCGGCCTGCCCGTACAGCTGGATGGAGGACAGAACAAGCCGATGTTGGCACAGGAACTAGAGTCTTCTATATATAGGTTATCCACAGGGCCAGGCATCAACTTGACTGCACATCCTTGAGCGCTGTACCATCCTCACATCTGCAAACAATGACTGACAGTAGCATTTCCTAAGGTGTGACATTTAACTCAAAAGGGCGATACTGCCCTTACCTCTATACAGGCTTTACAAGACACACTGGATGCACATACTCACAATAACATTATTTCCATGGAATTCATTATACTACGGGTACCCTGCTAGAATAAATTTTACATATTTACATGGTGTTGTCCACCCTGACTCCATTATTTACTAACTATACAATGTGTGCGCATTAATCCCCATTTCTGCAAGCAAACAATTAGCGTAGCTAGCGTAGGAGTCGGACAAGTCAGTAGGTATGTCAATGTCACAGAAATGTACTGCTGTCCTGGGTCTCAGGCCATAAGTATGGAGCCTTACAGGACTGTCATCTGTCGTAGTGGTAGCGGGTGAAGAACTAGACAGGTTGTCACTAGTTTGAGTCTGATTGTGGCTTTGCAATGCCCGTGATTCCAGCTCTGCTTCGGCTTGCACATGATCAATATACTTCATGTGGTCAAGGTGAGCTTCACTGATAGTTCCGGTAGCTATCTCCCTCACCTCGAACTTATTGCCGCGGAGCTGTTGTAGGACACGGTAAGGACCGACAAACTTGGGGACAAGTTTATGCATACCAGGGGTCTGCGTCGGGTTGAGCAACATAACTTTGCAACCTGGTTCCACCTTACTTTCCGTAGCATGGGCGTTATAAACCTCAGCCCCCACGCCGTGATAATCACCATCCCCGTGCGCAGCACCAGGAAGGCGATTGTGTGTACCACCATACATCCAGTCATACCTCCAGTGAGTGCCACAAGTTGCGCAGCATCTTGTTGGTGCACCACGGCAAGCGCTCCCCGCCCGGAGCCCGAGCTAGCCGGAGCCCCTCTAGTAGTTCGGGGGAAGAGACGCGGCAGAAACATCATGCAAAGAGATAGTCACCCTGTCGGAGTCACTGTATTCAGTCCCTGTCCGCAATCCGTTCGCCGCCCTGGGCAGCGACACGCTTGCCGACAGCACGGAAACAGAGTGCCTCGACGCTGGTGTCGAGACTCGAACCGTACCTTCCAGGATGTTGAGTCACTCCACCAAGCGTCGAGCCTCTAGCATCCGGGACTCCGGAGACCTAGTCGGCCCGTCATGCCTTCACGTTCAGTATGACAGCCCATGTGGACCTCTCGTTGAGTCCACACTTCATCGGAAGCCTGTTCAGCTTTTCCTTGATACAGGTTCGGTGGTAAACATTGTCCGTTCCACCCTTTTCTGTGACATTGGTCTTCATGCAGCCATGCTGACCGAGCAGTCTGCTATTCAGACATTGCGAGGCGTTTCAGGTAGCCCTCTCACGGTCCGTGGTTGTAGAACCTTAGAATTTGCGATCCATGATCACAAGTGGTCAGCAAAGTTCTTAGTCGTTGATGACATCGTCTTCCCAGGCGATTTGCTCATCGATTTCAAGACCATGGCAGACCTTAAGATCCGTTTAGATCCAGCTAAGTGGAAAGCGGATTTCGAAGGAGTGGACTTGCCCTTCTGGGGTGTATGCTTAGGTTCCACTACCTGCCACTCCATCTCTGAGTACATCCAGTGCTTGGAATCATTGGAAACCCGTGGTTTCCGTCGCACATCCTCCATGAGGTCGGCCTCTTGTCCTGACCAACCTCTTAAGAGAGCTCGTATCTCGTCACCTCCTGGCCATCAGCGCTCAGTTATCAGTGAAACCCAGTCTGGGGACGCCCATTCTGACCATCACTCTAACTCTCGCGCTGTTGTAGAGGACGACAGTTGTCAAGCCGCAGTCTCCCTGTCGGCAGGCGACTGTCTGACTCGTGTCATGGCATCAGCGAGCAGAGTTACTGCCTGTACAAAGTATGACGTCACTTTGTCGGCTAATTCGCTCACTCCTGTTATGGTGTATGTGACCAGAGCTTTCGAAGGAGATCATGTGCTAGTCGACAACGACACGTGCAGAGTCAAGGGCCTCTCCCTTGAGTCGTCCTTGCACACTGCGTCGTGGTAAGTTGCAAGTCCTTGTCGGTAACTTGCACAGTCGAGAATTCCCCGAGGAAGGATACTTCACTTGTCGACCTCGTCAGATTCCCTCTCCCGGTTAGAGTGGAGGGCAAAATCCCAGCTGACGTTCTTGTAAGTGCAGTCCTCCCAGGTGAGCCTGCTACTAATTCTTCCATCACCCGGCCAGTGCAGGAAGATGATTTAGCCATGACAGACTACCTGGAAGAAGTTCCACAACTTCTCCAGGTTCTCAATCGTGCGCACACTGCCGTCGTGTTAGATGGCGAGTCCATGGGTCTGACCCCACTTATTTCTCACCATATTCCGCTTGATAAAGGTACTAAACCCATTTATATGCCTGCTTATCGTTTGCCGCATGCGCAAAGAGTTTTTGCTGACGAACTCATTGCAAAGATGCTCCGCGATGGAGTTATCGAGGAGTCCATTTCCCCCTGGAATGCCCCTCTAATCCTAGTTCCCAAGAAAGCTGGAACATGGCATCCTGTTATCGATTACAGGAAACTGAATGCCTGTACAATCCCAAACCAATTTCCATTGCCAGTTCTGAATGACCTGTTACAGAACATTGGCGATAACAAGGTCTTTTCGACTCTTGATCTTCTTCAAGGGTTTTGGCAGATCCCTCTTGATGACCAAAGCAAAGAACTAACCGCATTCTCTATGCTTACTGGTCATTATCAGTTCAAGAGGATGCCTTTCGGCTTGCATGGAAGCCCGATCACGTTCAGTCGTTTAATGACAACAATTTTCCGTGCTCTCCTAGGTGGCATGCTCATGGTCTACCTAGACGATCTCATTGTGATGTCCCAAGATGTTCCTACTCATCTCGTAAAACTTGAGCGGGTACTGGAAACTAACCAAGGCTAATCTTAAGGTGAAGCTTTCAAAATGCCAGTTCCTTAAGCAGGAAATAAAGTTTCTGGGCCACGTAGTGACTCAGAGCGGCATCAAGACAGACGAGTCTAAAATCTTGGCTGTACGAAAGTTCCTTAGACCTACGATGGCAGATACTGTCCACTCCTTCGTAGGCCTAGCCGGATTCTACCGCACTTTCATAGCCGGTTTCTCCACCATAGCTGCACCCTTGACACAGCTCCTTAAGAAAGATGTCCCCTTTGAGTGGACGTGTGACCAAAAAAGAGCTTTCGTCACACTTAAAAATAGGTTAACATCAGCCCCAGTCCTTAGATTCCCTGATTTCACCAAAGCGTTCACCTTGATGACAGATGCCAGTAAAGTTGCCATCGGTGCAGTCTTGTCGCAGGAATCTAATGGTAAGCAACAGCCAATAGCTTATGCTAGCCGTGTCCTTACCAAAGCTGAAGTCAATTACTCTGTGACAGAGCTAGAAGCCTTAGCCATCGTCTGGGCTTTGAACCACTTCAGAGACATTATTTACCAGTATCCTATTAAGATTTACACGGATCATCTGCCGTTATTATCCCTTTTTGCAAACAAGAATCTCTCTGGGAAACATGCTCGGTGGTCTCCCACCTTTAACGACTACAATCCCGAAGTCTGCTATGTACCGGGTAAGCAAAATGTCTTGGCTGATGCCTTGTCGAGGCATATAGCCTTTGTCAGTGCAGACAACTCGTTCTCCGTCGAGAACCTAGAGAGAGCCCAACAGCAGGACCCGGTGTGGTCACCAGTCCTTCGATTCCTAACCAAGGAGGACGTTGGCCCCCAGGTCAAGTCGCCCGTTCCGTTGACAAACTTAGTGGTCAATCAAGGAGTACTGTGTCGTGTAGCTCGACTAGTGGACCCCGGCAGAACCGTACACCAACTGGTAATACCAGAGTCCCCGATACCCGCGACTCTCAAGTTGATCCACGATGTCCCAGGTGCAGCGCACCCCGGACCGCAGCATCAAACAGACTAGAATGAAATATTTCTGGCCTAAGATGGCAGCGGAAATTGCCAAGTATGTACACCAGTGTGTCGTTTGCTTACAACACAAGGGTACTGTCACGAGTCCCAATCCCATTCTAAAGTATCCTATTACAAAGGAGCCTGACTGTACTTGGTGCAGGGCAATTAAATAATGTCACAAATTCTTAGAAAATGCTAGACAGTCACTGTTTACTTAGCTTTGATTGTCGATGGAGAGACACAAGTAGGCAGGTGTGTACTGGTGGCTGAATGCTGTATGAGCACTTGGGAACTTCTATGGGGTCGTCAGTAATGTAATAATCTTGTGCAACGCTTGGTAAGAACTGAAAAAGTTCGTAGTACTCTGTGAAAACAGGGAAGTTTACACTGGGGTCGGTGTCTGAATGAGCTGCCGACTGTGGCTTTCGAACGCAGACAGACACGGGGAAATGAAACAGACAAAACTAGGCAGGGTGCAAGGTTATGAAACTGAAAGGCTGCCCATAAGTATAAAAAGTTACATTACGGTTTTCACTGGGGAAAATTTGAGGTACTGTACTTGAAAACGGGGAAAGAAAAAAAAATATTCTAAATCACTGCTGTTGCTGGAGGGTGAAGGGTGTTGATTGCAGACTCGTCGGGAGCACACAGGCGCCTGGCTTGGTGTGGCTTGGGGGCAAACTGGGTTCCCACGTGTTCAAGCCGGGAGGGGCTTCTTGAAGAACAGAACAACACACAGATGGCGAGCTGGAGACAGGGAGCGTAGAATCAAGCAGGAGGTGGAGAGGCAGTGAATGGTGTCGTGAGAGTAGGTAGTCATGCGTGAAACACAACACCAACTACCCAAAACAACCTCACCTACCGACTCTTGTAGCTGCAGGAATGGCATAGAAACGCTGGAGGTTGCAGGAGAAGGGTGCAGGAGAACACTGGAGAACTGTAGAGGAGAAGTTGAACACATGTGACTGCAAGGTTCGAAACTGACGCCGCGATGACTAAGTCCCAATTTTGTGGAAAAAATCAAGGACAATGATCTGTCTCAGGCACCCAATAGGCGCTGGAGACGACGGATGACGCTATAAGCCAGCAGATGACCTGATTAGACGGATGATCCACTGGTCGTTTGGTCGGCTGGTCGGTTGGTTCCCTTCACGCCACCCTCTGTCTTGGCCCACTGCTTCCACCACTGTTATAACTTATCTTGGCTAACTCGTCGGAACACAGGTAGTAGAAAGGTAGCGTAGGTGAAGTAATACGGCCGTAGACTAGGCTTGGGTTTATTGTCGAATAGGGCAAGTGTACACGGGGTACAGAGGGTATGTGAGGAGACCGGGAACCAGCTGGGTAGCACCTGTTTCAGGGAGGTAGGCCACCAGAGTGAGGAACAAACATGGCTGGCCAGCCTGACCTTGATAGGCCTACAGATGGCAGCACCGTAGTGCCGCGCAGTTTGAAAGGGACTCAGAATAGGCTGTTTACACACCTCACATACTGACACACAGCTCACATACTGACACACAGCTCACAAACTGACACACACAACTCATACTGACACACACAGCTCACATACTAACACACAGCTCACATACTGACACACAGCTCACATACTGAAACACAGCTCACGTACTGATACACAGCTCACATACTGACACACAGCTCACATACTGACAAACAGCTCACATAGTGACACACACAGCTCAAATACTGACACAGCTCACATACTGACACACACAGCTCACATACTGACACAGCTCACATACTGACACACACAACTCATACTGACACACACAGCTCACATACTGACACACAGCTCACATACTGACACACAGCTCACATACCGACACACAGCTCACATACTGACACACAGTTCACATACTGACACACAGCTCACATACTGACACACACAACTCATACTGACACACACAGCTCACATACTGACACACAGCTCACATACTGACACACACAGCTCACATACTGACACACACAGCTCACATACTGACACACAGCTCACATACTGACACACACAGCTCACATACTGACACACAGCTCACATACTGATACACAGCTCACAAACTGACACACACAACTCATACTGACACACACAGCTCACATACTGACACACAGCTCACATACTGACACACAGCTCACATACTGATACACAGCTCACATACTGACACACAGCTCACATACTGACACACACAAATCACATACTGACACACACAGCTCACATACTGACACACAGCTCACATACTGACACACACAACTCATACTGACACACACAGATCACATACTGACACACAGCTCACATACTGACACACATATCACATACTGACACACAGCTCACATACTGACACAGCTCACATACTGACACACAGCTCACATACAGACACACACAGCTCACATACTGACACACAGCTCACATACTGACACACAGCTCACATACTGACACACATATCACATACTGACACACAGCTCACATACTGACACACATATTACATACTGACACACAGCTCACATACTGACACACATATCACATACTGACACACAGCTCACATACTGACACACAGCTTACATACTGACACACACAGCTCACATACTGACACACAGCTCACATACTGACACACACAGCTCACATACTGACACACAGCTCACATACTGACACACATATCACATACTGACACACAGCTTACATACTGACACACAGCTCACATACAGACACACACAGCTCACATACTGACATAGCTTACATACTGACACACACAGCTCACATACTGACACACAGCTTACATACTGACACACAGCTCACATACTGACACACATATCACATACTGACACACAGCTCACATACTGACACACAGCTCACATACTGACACACATATCACATACTGACACACAGCTCACATACTGACACACAGCTCACATACTGACACACATATCACATACTGACACACAGCTCACATACTGACACACATATCACATACTGACACACAGCTCACATACTGTCACTCACAGCTCACATACTGACACACATATCACATACTGACACACAGCTCACATACTGACACACATATCACATACTGTCACACAGCTCACATACAGACACACACAGCTCACATACTGACACACACAGCTCACATACAGACACACACAGCTTACATACTGTCACACACAGCTCACATACTGACACACACAGCTCACATACTGACACACATATCACATACTGTAACACAGCTCACATACAGACACACACAGCTCACATACTGACACACAGCTCACATACAGACACACACAGCTCACATACTGTCACACAGCTCACATACAGACACACACAGCTCACATACAGACACACACAGCTTACATACAGACACACACAGCTCACATACAGACACACACAGCTCACATACAGACACACACAGCTCAGTAGTTCTCGAAGAGAATCATATGTCACATAGTTAACTTCGTTCATCTTATTAGTAACTAGGTACCTGAATAACGTTGATCTTATTAGTAACTAGGTACCTGGATAACGTTGATCTTATTAGTAACTAGGTACCTGGATAAGAGATAAGATATTATTCAGACTTTTAACCCAGAGGCTTAAAAGTCTGAGGGAGGGTTAGCCACCCAGGATAACCCGGGTGAAGGAGGGTTAGCCACCCAGGATAACCCAGGTGAGGGAGGGTTAGCCACCCAGGATAACCCAGGTGAGGGAGGGTTAGCCACCCAGGATAACCCGGGTGAGGGAGGGTTAGCCACCCAGGATAACCCAGGTGAGGGAGGGTTATCCTTCGTTCCTAGTTCGTTGGAGGACTGCTAGGTATCTCTACATATCTTATTTTCCCTACTCATTTCTTTCTAATATAAACATATTAAGCCTAAAACTACATATTTTAATTCAATTATTAGTTCTTAATTCTACCTAAAACCTGTAATCTATCAAATTAGTGTAAACATATCAATAATTATGTGCTGACTCATGACTTACACTGTATATTTTTGATGGTGTGGATTCTAAAGGCCTCTACCGCTTGTTACAATGGTCCTGTGGGATTTCTTGATCTCAATAAATTCCCACATCCTTCCACTGGCAAAAGTAGATGCTGAGTCTAAATCAAGTCTGCTTCCCGCAAGTCCTCCCAGTAGGCCCTGGACATGAGTGCCATCTAATGGGTCGCACGGCTGCTCTGGTTGAGCAGACTCTGATCTAACTTCAACCGTCCAGTCTCCACTGCATGGACCTGGAGAGGCAAGAGCTTGTTGATGGTCCTTATGGTATCAACCCCATTTATTTTCGCCTTTATCATTCTCAGCCGCGCAGCTTTATCTGGGTGGACTGATACCACCAGGCCCAGTGGCCAGTATGCCTGGATGCCTAGTTTTCTACTAGCACCAGGTCCTCTTGACTCACTGTCATCTTATTTCCCTCTGGGTCAGCCCCATAAAAATGCTCTTGTAGAGCTGTCAAATAATTACTCTGCCACATTTGTTTCCATTTATCCAGCACATTCACTAAATTATCATGACTCTTGCGAATAGCATGGGATTGGGGGTGAGAGCCTCCTGTTCGTTACTCCCGTTTTGCACATAGTTCATGGATCTGTTTTTAATTATCTCCTCTATTTCAACCAAGACTGTCTGCAATTCTTCACTGTTCTTCCTCTTACCATGCAAGACCTTTCGAATGCACCTTTTAACTGTCCCCACCATGCACTCATAGAAGCCTTCTTGCCAAGGTGCTCTATGAATTATGAACTTTCACTCACACTCTACCTTCTTCAGGTGTTCACGCACCTCCCCTGCGTCCACAAGGTTTCTAAAGACTTTGTCAGCTGCTCTGAAACTTGTACCATTGTCACTTATAACCATTCATGGGCAAGAAAATTGGGCCACAAACCTTCTGAACAGCTTTACGAAAGTGTCAGTTGACATACCTTCTGCCAACTCTAAATGTACGGCTCGGGTAGTTGCACAAGTAAACAGACAGACAGACACTTTCTGCAGGCCTATTTCCCTTCCTTCAGGGCTTAAATTTTATGGTGATTGTCCCAGTATAGTCTATACCTACTGTCTCAAATGGCCTGTCACTCTGCACCTGCTCCTGGGGCAGTGGTGGTGGCCCAAGATATAAGATCCTCCCATCATACCGTTGGCAGATGGTGCAATTCCTGATTACGTTTTTGACGACAGTTCGACCTTCAAGTACCCAGTAATTCTAACGAATGCAAGTAAGGATATCTCCAGACCCTCCATGCACTGTCCTCTGGTGAGCATCACGTATCACCAGTTCCACCAACCACCCATCCGTCTCCAGTAACACTGGGTGCTTGGCTCCATAAGATCAGCATTGTGTAGTCTTTCCCTGCACCTTATTAGCCCTGCATGAGTAAGGAGTCAAAGGGGTTTGTGAAGTAAAGGGATAAGAAGGGGGAAGGGGGTTTGTGAAGTAAAGGGAATAAGTGAAGGGGGTTTGTGAAGTAAGATTACAGGAAATAAACTAGTAATCAGTGGTGATTGCTAGAGTAACTACTAGGTCAATGCTAGGTGACTGATAGCGATAAGTGGTTTCTTTAAAAAAAAAAAATTGTTGTGAAGTTAGAGGGATACAGGCTGCAATAATTATATTTATCCTTATCCTGCAATTCTCTGAAAAAGGAAATAGGTCATGGGGTCTGAAATAGGCGAATGGGGTGATAGCACCCTGGACAGTAAAAGCCCAACAGTTGCCATCCTACCAGAAACGTAAATGTCACTATCACCGCAAGGTATGGCAACAACGCATACCCAAACAAAGACAGTGGTGCACAGCTCTTATAGTGGCGCTATTAAGTGGCGATATCCTAACTAATCCAGGACCTCAAACTATGGTACAGGTGCAAAACAGACAGATAAGTGACGGTGATAATGACGGTCTAGTAGCTAGGAAGGATAACCTTAACTCTATATGTAATGCACAGATAGGTCAATGTGAGACAATAGAACCATTCTTATTATCTCAGACACCACCAGATATATGTATACACTGTACTAAGGTACGAAAAAAGAACAGTAAATATACCTTATGTAAATTGTGTAAGGGATGGGTGCATAATGGATGTGTGTTCGATTATGGTAATGGTGCCGGATTTCATTTTGTTTGTAACAAATGCACTTTGGCACAGTTACCCTTCAGCAATGATGGCATTGATTTACCTAATTTTAACACAAATGACCCATTACCATATATTGATGATTATGATTGTTTTATGAAAACAGTCCTTCACTTTATTCGTGTCAACGCAAGATCATTATTTTTTCCAAAATTGGCAGAGATTAGGATTCTAGCTAATAGAACTAGAGCGGCAGTTATATCCATCTCTGAATCCTGGTTGGATGATACGGTGACTGACGAAGAGGTCAAAATAGAAGGTTACAATATAAAACACTTAGATAGGAATAGAAAAGGTGGTGGGGTATGTGCCTACATAAGGAACGACTTAGCCTATAATCCAAGACCTGTCTTAAATAACAATAAACTGGAGATTCTATGGTTTGAAGTGTTGCTTCCCAAGACCAAACCCATCTTAGTAGGAACTAGTTACCGCCCTCCCACCCATGACCAGTTCTTAGAGGACTTTTCGAGTCTTGTCAGGACTTGATAACAATTGCGAGACAGTAATACTGGGAGACTTCAATATCTGTTTTCAACAGCAAAATAACGGGCTATGCAAATTCTGGGTTTAAATAGTTACACTCAACTAATTAATACACCAACCCGGATCACACAGTTCTCAGCCACCCTAATTGACCACATACTTTGTAACCGCCCTGAGAACATTAGTCAGTCGGGCGTCATTACCACAGGTCTTAGTGATCATTTCATCATTTACTGTACATGGAAAATCACTAGGGAACGGATAGGCCTACACAAGACAATAAAAGTTAGGTCAATTAGAAACTACAATAAAGAAACACTGGTAAATATGCTACACAATTGTGACTGGTCATTGATAACAAGTTGCACGGACGTAAATGATGCCTGGGAAAAATTCAAAACAATGTTCACTGCCATCCTTGATAATATTGCACCAGTTAAAGAGGTTAGGATTAAACGAAGAATTGAACCCTGGATGACTACTGAAATATTAGATAATATGAAATTCAGAGACCAGTTGATAAAAAGATTTAAGGCAAACAGACAGGATATTGCAGCAATAAATGAATTCCAAAGGGTGAGGAACAGAGTGCAGAGGCTTATAAAAGGCGCAAAGGCAAGGAACTATTGCTCAAAAATCGAATAGTACAATAATAACCCTAGAAAGCAACAACTGAAACAGTTGGGGTATAGCAATAAACCCGTAGACAGATCTAACATAGTACTAAATGTCGATAACGAGGTATGCCACGAAACAACTAAAGTGGCAAATTCTTTTAATTCATACTACACAACTGTCGCATCAACACTAGTAAGTAAACTACCAGTTGCATCAAATACCTTTAACACAGAATCTGATAAGTTTAAAACACTATACCAATAAAGGAGTAACTCCAAACAGTTGTCGACTAGTAAGTGTATCTCATGACTTCGTGCAAAAAGAACTAAGCAGGTTAAACCCAACTAAGAGCACCAGCCCAGATAACATTCAGTCTAATTTCCTAAAAGATGGTGCCTCTGAATTGCCAATCCCCATTGCTCAAATAATAAATTTGTCCATCACCACTAATACAGTGCCAGAGGGGTTCAAGGAGGCCAGAGTTACTCCTATCTTCAAGAAAAATAGTAGGTCCGATGTCAGCAACTATAGGCCTGTTAGTATACTCAGTGTAATATCCAAAATTCTAGAGAGGGGGGTGTACTGTCAAGTAGTTAAGTATCTTAGTGACAACAACATTCTTCATAGTTACCAATCAGGCTTTAGGAGATCTTACTCAACCGACACCTCCCTAATTAATCTGATGGATTATATGAGAACTGAAATGTCGATATGCAACCTCATAGGAATGGTAACCTTAGACTTGCAAAAGGCCTTCGATACTGTCAACCACAATGTATTATGTAAGAAACTTCAAGCTATCGGCATAGGTTCCATAGACTGGTTTAAGTCCTATCTTAGCAATAAGAAACAAATTGTCAAAATCAACAAAACAGAATCAGAACCCCTGCCGATTGCATGTGGAGTTCCCCAAGGTAGTATTCTGGGTCCCTTATTATTTCTATGTTATGTTAACGACATGCCTATCAGTGTCAAGTGCAAACTCCTACTGTATGCGGATGACAGTGCTCTGTTAGTGTCAGGTAAAGACCCACAAGATATAGCTAATGTAATAACACTGGAACTGGAGTCCTGCAGCAAATGGTTAGTAGACAACAAACTATCGTTACACCTCGGGAAAACGGAAGCCATACTCTTTGGCACGAAATATAGACTGAGAACGGTAAATAATTTTAATGTCCGATGTAATGGGGAACCCATCACTTCGGTTTCCTCAGTAAAATATCTGTCAGGAGAATTGATAGGGAACAGTGTAGTAAAGAAAGCGAATGCCAGACTGAAGTTCCTCTACAGACAAGCACAGTGTCTACCTACTGAGGCTCGCAGGACCCTATGTCTAGCCCTTATACAATGTCATATGGACTACGCTTGCTCTTCATGGTACTCTGCCTTGACAAAAAAACTGAAAGATAGACTACAAACCACCCAGAACAAAATTGTAAGATTCATCCTGGACCTGGGTCCAAGAGAACATGTAGGCCAGGATGAGTTACAACAATTGGATATGCTGAATGTTGAAGACAGAGTAAAACAACTGAAGTTAAATCAAGTTTATAAAATTGTTCACAAACAATGTCCAGAATATCTTGCTGCCAATCATAGCATGAGCCAGTTCAAGAAGAGAGCCAAAAGCTACCTAATGAATGTAGCGACAAAAAGGGAGGAGAATGATTTTTTATTTTTTTAGCTAAGACACATGTAAATGTAAGTACACTGCACTAGCCAGGGGTCGAACCCATGATGCTTTGGCCCACCTCTTGGTGAGCGAAAACACATGACGCTCTAGTCCACTGAACCACCCAATCCTTAAGAGTGTGGTTCAGTGGACTAGAGCGTCATGTGTTTTCGCTCATCATGAGGCGGGCCAAAGTATCATGGGTTCGACCCCAGGCTAGTGCAGTGTTGTTATTGATCAATATCACTCGTTCGTGGTTACAATAATGTAAATGTAAATAACTCTTTTTCCCTAATTCCTAGTATATATCCTTTATAGTATAATAATATTATCTCCTTCATAGTATAATAACAAGGTATTAAAAGAACCTCAGTGGAAATAAGTCACTCTGTCTGACTTTTTTGGGTTATCCTGGATGGTTTTCTACACATATGCTGCTATGTATCATAATCTATGTAACTGTATTTGTGTATACCTGAATAAACTTATTTACCCAATAGAAACTGTTCCTTTCAATGTCTCCCATCTAGTCTGATACTACATTCACAGCTCTATTGTAGCTTATATAGTCATTATATTAGAGCCATTATATTAACCGATACAATTTACAATATTTGTAGTGAGTCTTACTACTTTTCAAGAATGAATCTTGGCATAAACATTCCTGGAGGAAAAAGAAAAGCGAAGTGTTGCGGTGTTTCCCACCTCAGCGTTTAGTTGATCATTGAGGAGTCTCAGGTTGTGAGTGTGGCAATGATTATTTACTGGTGAGTCGTGACTTGAGAAAGATGAGAGTTGAAATTTGGCGTGGTGTGCGCTCAGCCAATGTAAAATAGTTTCCACCATATCCTGCGTTTAAGTGCCCGTTTTCTGTTGCTAATGAGTGAGTGTGGGAATCTCTCTCTCTCTCTCTCTCTCTCTCTCATATATATATATATATATATATATATATATATATATATATCTCTCTCTCTCTCTCTCTCTCTCTCTCTCTCTCTCTCTCTCTCTCTCTCTCTCTCTCTCTCTCTCTCTCTCTCTCTCTCTCTCTCTCTCTCTCTCTCTCTCTCTCTCTCTCTCTCTCTCTCTCTCTCTCTCTCTCTCTCTCTTATTTACACATGTTTTTACAAGGTTTGGTTAAGTATTGCTATCTTTATTTACGAGCTAAGAGCTGTTACTTCAGCTCTTTTGAAAGTCTTTTTATTGTTATGAAACATACAAGTAGGGACAGAATGAAGTTAGAGCCATCAGTGGTCAAGCGATTTCGTTTGGTCACCTGACTTTTATTTCATCAATATTGTTATGCTGTAGTGTACTAATATGTTCTAGACTTGAGTCATCCTGGGAATGAATGATCTCAGATGAAGCGATATACTTGAGAAGTGTATAGTCAGAGTGTAGTTGCTGCTTCCTGCCCGTCTTGTGGTGTAGAAGCTCACTTCTCACTGTCCTTGGAGTGGAGCCAAATGTGACTGCCTTGACAATATTGGCCTTATACATAACAGTAAGGCCACTCACATCCCTCCAGTGTTGAAGGCTTTGCTAAAATGACAGATCTGTCCAGGCCGGGTCAAGGCGAGAGATGAGTCCTCTTGCTCTGTTCTGTCAAGAAATATCAGGTAAGACGGGAGCAGGCAGTCCAAGGAAGTGGTGTATACTCAAGGTTTGAGTGCACTTGTGCCTTATACAGTCTTGCAGCCGCTACTGTCGATCAGATGCGAAATAAGCCCAAGACCTGTAAGTTTCTTTGCTGCCTTCTTTATAAATTAGACACATATGGACTGATGAAGCCACTGTGTGGCGAAACGTTTCCTCAATAAAGATACCCAAATGTTGCATATGTGTCTAATTTATAACTTGTCGGTTCTCAGAACCATTCATCTACATGCTGCCCTCTTTGCAAGAT
Source organism: Cherax destructor (assembly GCA_009830355.1). NCBI lineage: Eukaryota > Metazoa > Arthropoda > Malacostraca > Decapoda > Parastacidae > Cherax > Cherax destructor. The sequence continues at coordinate 16,625 of WNWK01022438.1, forward strand.
TTACTACATGGTTCTTCATAATTCGTTTGGAATCAAATATCACCCCAAGAATATCAACTTCATCCATGGGTTCTAACACTATCTCATTCATTCTTATCACTGCTCCAGCATTACCATCATGGTGCCTACAGACCATCATCATTGTGTTTTCTCAGAAGCAAAGATAACCTGTCATTGCTTTTCCCAGGCTGATATAGCTGAAAGCTGGTGATGTAACCGAGAACAGCTGGCATTTCCTCTCGTGGATAAGTAAATATCAGAGTACAGTTGTCTGCACATGCATGGGATTCTGCGATGAGATGAAGGATGTCACCGAAGCAGACATTCTATACACACACAACCCGCACATATAAAAGGGAGGAGCTTACGACGACTTTTCGGCCCGACTTTGTAAATGGTCCAAGTCGGGCCGAAACGTCGTCGTAAGCTCCTCCCTTTTATATGTGCGGGTTGTGTGTGTATTGTTCCAGTCACGGTATTGTGCCTTTTTTGTTATCAGACATTCTATGACAATGGTCCAAACACACTTCCCTGTGGAACAATTACAACGATTGAGTATCTTGTTGACTCTATCACATTGAGAACTGCTCTTAAAGATCTACCTTGAAGGTAATCACTAAGGAGGCATAGTGCCGAGCCAGAGACTCCTAGTGCTTTGAGTTTTGCCAAGAGTCCGTGGTGCCATACTAGGTGGAAAGCACCAGTACTGTCCAGTGCTACTACACAACTGATGTTAGATTCATCCAGCGACTGGTGCCACATAGTGGAGGTGTTTAGCAGCAGAGTGACTCTCTGAAGTCACATTGAAGGTCACAAAGAAGGAGAGTGACTCTCTGAAGTCACATTGAAGGTCACAAAGAAGGAGAGTGACTCTCTGAAGTCACATTGAAGGTCACAAAGAAGGAGAGTGACTCTCTGAAGTCACATTGAAGGTCACAAAGTGAGTGCTAGTTGAAGAATGGTATCATTTGCCATGAGATTATTGTCTCAGGAATCTTGCAGGTGATTGACAGAGTGACACTGGTCTGTAGTTGCTGTTTTCCGCTCTGTTCTTCTTACGGTGTCCCGTAGCACGGTTGGTAGCGCACTCAGCTCACACATTGAGGCTCGTGGTTCGATCTCCGGTACGGGTGGAAACATTAGGCCGTATTTCCTTAAGACATCTGCTGTACCTGTTCACCTGGCAGTAAAATAGATATCTGGTTGTAAGTGGACTGGTGTGGGTCGCATCCTGACCCACACCAGTCCACCTAATTTGCCCGAAATGCTCAGCATGACAAGGGACTTTCTATATAGTAGTATGTCACTGATGTCAGCTAGGACTGTATACCTTGTACATGTACTTGTAGTAAATAAAGATTATTATTATTATTGTTATTATTTATGAACATGGACTACAAGGACTCTCTCTCTCTCTCTCTCTCTCTCTCTCTCTCTCTCTCTCTCTCTCTCTCTCTCTCTCTCTCTCTCTCTCTCTCTCTCTCTCACACACACACACACACCTTGGAAGGTAGTGAGTGTAAGGTAATGAAGGTCATCCTAGGTCAGTCTGTGAGAAACAATGTAGCTACTGCTAGTGTGGCAAGTATTCTCACAAAGGTCAGGTTCTCAGGCTCCCAGCCAGCCAGCCAGCCAGCCAGCCAGCCAGCCAGCCAGCCAGCCAGCCAGCCAGCCAGCCAGCCAGCCAGCCAGCCAGCCAGCCAGCCGGCCGGCCAGCCAGCACTTTGTCCCACTATGTGTGTGACACAGCTCTTGATCCCACTGTGTGTGTGGCACAGCTCTCGGTCACACTGTGTGTATGTGACACAGCTTTTTGTCCCACTATGTGTGTGTAGCACAGCTCTTGGCCCACTCTGTGTGTGATGAAGCTCTTGGACCACATTGTGTGACACTGGCCTTGGTCCCACTGTGACACAGCTTTTGGTCCCACTGTGTGTGTGACAAAGCTCTTGGTAACTCTGTGTATCTAACACAGTTCTTGGTCCCAATGTGTGTGTGACACAGCTCTTGATTCTACTGTGTGTGACAAAGCTCTTGGTCCCACTAAATGTGACACAGCTCTTGGTTCCACTGTGTGTGTGGCACAGCTCTTTGTCACACTGTGTGTGTGTGACACAGATCTTGGTCCCACTGTGTGTGTGTGACACAGCTCTTGGTCCCACTAAGTGTGACACAGCTCTTGGTTCCACTGTGTGTGGCACAGCTCTTTGTCGCACTCTGTGTGTAACGCAAGTCGTGGTCCCACTGTGTGTGTGCAAGCTCTTGGTCCCACTATGTGTGTGTGTAGCACAGCTCTTGGCCCACTCTGTGTGTGATGAAGCTCTTGAACCACATTGTGTGACACTGGCCTTGGTCTCACTGTGACACAGCTTTTGGTCCCACTGTGTGTGTGACAGCTCTTGGTCCCACTGTGTGTGTGAGGCACAGCGCTTGGTCCTACTGTGTGCATGGCTCAGCTCTTGGTCCCACTGTGTGTGTAACACAGGAGACCTCTGAACAAAGCTAGAGGAATCCATCACAACTGTCCTCAAGGATTTGTTAAGTTATGTTATGAATTAAAGAAGGATCCTGGACTTCACCTTACGAAGCAGACAAAGCAAATTTGATAGTAATTATGGACAAGGTAGATTATAGGGGGAAAAATAACGTATTATTAGAAGACAGGGAAACTGACGTGCCCCTTAAGTTGTGCAACAAGGACAATTGTGAGTGACAAGGAGGGAACTACTCAGCTGAGAACGTAGGAGACGCATTATTAATGTGGGCTCCAAACTACGTAGGTTTCGTCACTGTGTTCAACATCGACGGGGGATCCACCACCGTGATCAACAGTAGTGACGTAGGCTCCACCTATATTCCACAAGGCTCCGTGACTAAACAGTTTCTACAACTTGATAAATCATGTTTGTCTACATGACAGAGACTGAAGTGCCACCCAGCAGCTAGGAGTAGTGTGCCACGCAGCTAGGAGTAGTGTGCCACCCAGCAGCTAGGAGTAGTGTACCATGCAGCTAAGAGTAGTGCCACCCCGCAGCTAGGAGTAGTGTACCACGCAGCTAGGAGCAGTGTACCACGCAGCTAGGAGTAGTGTACCACGCAGCTAGGAGTACTATACCACACAGCTAGGAGTAGTGTACCACACAGCTAGGAGAAGTGTACCACACAGCTAGGAGTAGTGTACCACGCAGCTAGGAATAGTGTACCACGCAGCTAGGAGTAGTGTACCACACAGCTAGGAGTAGTGTACCACACAGCTAGAAGTAGTGTACCACGCAGCTAGGAGTAGTGTACCACGCAGTTAGGAGTAGTGTACCACACAGCTAGGAGTAGTGTACCACACAGCTAGGAGTAGTGTACCACACAGTTAGGAGTAGTGTACCACACAGCTAGGAGTAGTGTACCACGCAGCTAGGAGTAGTGTACCACACAGCTAGGAGTAGTGTACCACACAGCTAGGAGTAGTGTACCACACAGCTAGGAGTAGTGTACCACACAGCTAGGAGTAGTGTACCACACAGTTAGGAGTAGTGTACCACACAGTTAGGAGTAGTGTACCACACAGCTAGGAGTAGTGTACCACACAGCTAGGAGTAGTGTACCACACAGCTATGAGTAGTGTACCACACAGCTAGGAGTAGTGTACCACGCAGCTAGGAGTAGTGTACCACGCAGCTAGGAGTAGTGTACCACACAGCTAGGAGTAGTGTACCACACAGCTAGGAGTAGTGTACCACACAGTTAGGAGTAGTGTACCACACAGCTAGGTTATAGTGTACCACGCAGCTAGGAGTAGTGTACCATACAGCTAGGAGTAGTGTACCACGCAGCTAGGAGTAGTGTACCACACAGGTTGGAGTAGTGTACAACACAGCTAGGAGTAGTGTACCACACAGTTAGGAGTAGTGTACCACACAGCTAGGAGTAGTGTACCACACAGCTAGGAGTAGTGTACCACGCAGCTAGGAGTAGTGTACCACGCAGCTAGGAGTAGTGTACAACACAGCTAGGAGTAGTGTACCACGCAGCTAGGAGTAGTGTACCACACAGCTAGGAGTAGTGTACCACACAGCTAGGAGTAGTGTACCACACAGCTAGGAGTAGTGTACCACACAGCTAGGAGTAGTGTACCACGCAGCTAGGAGTAGTGTACCACGCAGCTAGGAGTAGTGTACCACACAGCTATGAGTAGTGTACCACACAGCTAGGAGTAGTGTACCACACAGCTAGGAGTAGTGTACCACGCAGCTAGGAGTAGTGTACCACGCAGCTAGGAGTAGTGTACCACACAGCTAGGAGTAGTGTACCACACAGCTAGGAGTAGTGTACCACACAGCTAGGAGTAGTGTACCACACAGCTAGGAGTAGTGTACCACACAGCTAGGAGTAGTGTACCACGGAGCTAGGAGTAGTGTACCACACAGCTAGGAGTAGTGTACCACACAGTTAGGAGTAGTGTACCACACACTAAGGAGTAGTGTACCACACAGTTAGGAGTAGTGTACCACACAGTTAGGAGTAGTGTACCACACAGCTAGTAGTGTACCACACATCTAGGAGTAGTGTACCACACAGCTAGGAGTAGTGTACCACACAGCTAGGAGTAGTGTACCACACAGCTAGGAGTAGTGTACCACACAGCTAGGAGTAGTGTACCACACAGCTAGGAGAAGTGTACCACACAGCTAGGAGTAGTGTACCACACAGCTAGAAGTAGTGTACCACGCAGCTAGGAGTAGTGTACCACACAGCTAGGAGTAGTGTACCACACAGCTAGGAGTAGTGTACCACACAGCTAGGTTATAGTGTACCACGCAGCTAGGAGTAGTGTACCATACAGCTAGGAGTAGTGTACCACGCAGCTAGGAGTAGTGTACCACACAGGTTGGAGTAGTATACCACACAGCTAGGAGAAGTGTACCACACAGTTAGGAGTAGTGTACCACACAGCTAGGAGTAGTGTACCACACAGCTAGGAGTAGTGTACCACGCAGCTAGGAGTAGTGTACCACACAGTTAGGAGTAGTGTAACACACAGTTAGGAGTAGTGTACCACACAGTTATGAGTAGTGTAACACACAGTTAGGAGTAGTGTACCACACAGTTAGGAGTAGTTTACCACACAGTTAGGAGTAGTGTACCACACAGTTAGGAGTAGTGTAACACACAGTTAGGAGTAGTGTACCACACAGTTAGGAGTAGTGTACCACACAGTTAGGAGTAGTGTACCACACAGTTAGGAGTAGTGTACCACACAGTTAGGAGTAGTGTACCACACAGTAGAGTAGTGTACACACAGTAGGAGAGTGTACCACACAGTTAGAGTAGTGTACCACACAGCTAGAGTAGTGTACACACAGCTAGGAGTAGTGTACCACACAGTTAGGAGTAGTGTACCACACAGTTAGGAGTAGTGTACCACACAGTAGGAGTAGTGTACCACACAGCTAGGAGTAGTACCACACAGCTAGGAGTAGTGTACCACACAGCTAGAGTAGTGTACACACAGTTAGGAGCAAAAGTCTAGGTACCACCAGCTAGGAGTAGTGTACACACAGCTAGGAGTAGTGTACCACACAGCTAGAGTAGTGTACCACACAGTAGGAGTAGTGTACCACACAGTTAGAGTAGTGTACCACACAGCTAGGAGAGTGTACCACACAGCTAGGAGAGTGTACCACACAGCTAGGAGTAGTGTACCACACGACTAGGAGTAGTGTACCACACAGCTAGGAGTAGTGTACCACACAGTAGAGTAGTGTACCACACAGCTAGGAGTAGTGTACCACACAGCTAGGAGTAGTGTACCACGCAGCTAGAGTAGTGTACACACAGCTAGAGTAGTGTACCACACAGCTAGGAGTAGTGTACCACCAGCTAGAGTAGTGTACACCAGCTAGGAGTAGTGTACCACGCAGCTAGAGTAGTGTACCACACAGCTAGAAGTAGTGTACCACTCAGCTAGAGTAGTGTACCACGCAGCTAGGAGTAGTGTACCACGCAGCTAGGAGTAGTGTACCACGCAGCTAGGAGTAGTGTACCACGCAGCTAGGAGTAGTGTACCACACAGCTAGGAGTAGTGTACCACGCAGCTAGGAGTAGTGTACCACGCAGCTAGGAGTAGTGTACCACGCATCTTGAAGTAGTGTACCATGCATCTTGAAGTAGTGTACCACGCATCTTGAAGTAGTGTACCACGCAGCTAGGAGTAGCGTACCACTCAGCTAGGAGTAGTGTACCACTCAGCTAGGAGTAGCGTACCACTCAGCTAGGAGTAGTGTACAACGCAGCTAGGAGTAGTGTACCACGCATCTTGAAGTAGTGTACCACGCAACTAGGAGTAGTGTACCACGCAGCTGGGAGTCAAATTCATTTATTCAGATTTCTACTAAAATCCCATTTTTTTTCTCTCAAAATGTTATACACAATTGTAATATTTTGGAAATCCCATTAGTATGCACTAGGTAAAGTCTGGCACCTAGTAAAGCGTCAGCAGGGCAGAACAAGTGTGCTGAGATGTGTGTATCTCTCTCTATATATGAACCTCAGGTTCATTGAAGTAGCCGAGCGGTGGGACACCCTGGCAGACTCCTCCAGTAGACCAGCTCCTCCCAAAGAGCACAAACAGTCCCACTGGGACAAACAGATCATGGAAAAAATTGCCAACACAATGCTCACCAACGCTTCAGGAAAGGACAAAGCTCGTCTCCTAGCGGTGAAGGCACAACATTCAGGAGATTTCCTTCAAGCTGTTCCCAATTCCTCTCTGGGGACTCGACTCGACCCACAGGCCATTCGGATTGGTGTTGCTCTTCGCCTAGCCGCCCCCATACTCACCGAACATAGGTGTATTTGCGGCAGGGCGACGGCTGATCAATTCGGACTTCATGGTCTCGTGTGTCACACATCAGAAGGGAAGTATGCTAGACATGAGGAGGTCAATGACATCATAAAGAGAAACCTCGCCACGTCTCGTTGCCCAGCTCAACGGGAACCCCAAGTGCAGAGGTCTGATGGAAGTCAAAAGCGTCCTGATGGAGCCACTATGCTACCCTGGAAGGATGGTAAGCAGATTGCTTGGGACTACACCTGTGCTGCCACAATGGCAGACACCTACTTGCCATACTCCGTAGCCGAAGGGGGTGGAGCTGCCAGCCACAGGGAGACCCAGAAGACTTGCAAATATGAAGGCCTTGCCCCTTGCTATAACTTCATCCCAATAGGGTCGGAGACCCTTGGAGCATGGGGCAAGTGTGCTCTAAAGTTTCTCAAAGAGCTGGGTGAGAAACTCATCATAGAAACCAGGGACCACAGGGCGACCAGCTTCTTTTTTCAGAGACTCAGTTTGGCGATCCAGAGGGGAAATGCGTGCAGCGTTCTGGGCACGCGGCCCACTGCCGGGGAGCTGTACGAAGCATTTGACATTTTGCTCTGAGTTGTTATCTATGTTGTTTTACTCCCTATTGTATTCTTGTCAATGTATTTTGTCAATGTATTTTGTCTTGAAATAAAGTTTATATATAAAAGATGGGGTGGTAGGGGAAGTGGAATATTCAAATGGCTTCAGAAAGAAATCTAAATATTCTTCCTTGAAGCCTTTTTATCCACTTCTCCGAGGCAATGGGTCCCACAATTTACACCAGAGGTGGACCCCATCCTATATATATATATATATATATATATATATATATATATATATATATATATATATATATATAAATTATTGTAACCACGAACGAGTGGTATTGATCAATAACAACACTGCGCTAGCCAAGGACTCGAACCCATGTTGTATGTTGTACTGGCCCGCCTCATGATGAGTAAGAACCACATGATTCTTTAACCCACAGGACCACCAAATCCTACAAGAATGTCGCAGCCAGCAGGGCTAGCTGTTTTACCCCAGAGAGGGCTTTGATATATGAAGTCCTTATGGAGGGGGATTCCCCTTCCAAACAATAAACTCTCCTCCCTCTCCACTCCTCACCTTTTTCGATATGCCAACAAGAGTCTTCAATAAAGGTATGTAATGTTCATTTATCATTAAAATTAGTGCTTTATATTTATTTCTCATTGTTTTCTGTATGTAAAACTATAGTTATTATCTATAAAATTTATTTTTTGTTAATATTTTTGGGTGTCTGGAACGGATTAATTGGATTTACAGTATTTCTTATAGGAAATATTACTTCGGCTTTTGGCCACCCTTCTGGAACGTATTAATTGCGAAAACCGGGGATCTACCGGTGAGGAGTGGAGAGGGAGGAGAGCTTATTGTTTGGAAGGGGAATCCCCCTCCATAAGGACTTCATGTATCAAAGCCCTCTCTGGGGTTACTTCCCTTCTTTGTCTTTTACTGCCACTAGGATCAGCTTGAGAGTCACTGTACCCTTTCGCACAAAAAATCTGTCCAGAGAGGCTTGTTTCTGGCGTCTCTGTAAGATTTGCCTAAAATGGGACAAGACATTATCATTAAACATGTTGCAGACTCAGCTTGCAACAGTTTTGCTAGGGTGATAATTCTCCGAAAAACTTTGCAACTCACTCTATTTTGCACACATGTCCTTAATCACTGAAGAAGGCACATTTCCTCCCCTCTCTTCCTCCTCTGAAGCAATATCCTTAGCTGTGGTCAGTTGCTGTTCCAGTTGAAGGTGTTGCAGCTCTTCAGTGGTAAGCTCTTCCCTGTGGTCCTCCACCAAGTCTTCCACATCCTCGCCACTCACATCCAACCCCACGCAAGAGCTGTAAGATCTTTCTTGAATTCTATCATGTTTCTCACCTTCTTTACCAAAGGGCTGGCACTCTGAACTTTCTTTGGTCCTATGGTGGCTTATTTCACAGTCAATAAACAATAAACAAGCACAAAAATAATAAACAAGCACAAAAAAATGGATGAACGAGCGGAGTATTCCTAACTCAACGAGAGAGAGACGCAGACTGAGTGTGGTACCATGAGGAAGCAGCGTCTCGGCGGGTAGACGCGTCTGATACCAACGATTTCCGAGTGGATGCACGAAATCCGGGGAAATTTCACCGAAAAAATGTTCGATGTCCGAATTGTACAATTTCTGCATCAGCCGAAAACCGGGGAGGGGCACTGTGTATATATATATATATATATATATATATATATATATATATATATATATATATATATATATATATATATATATATATATATATATATATATATATATATAAGATGGGGTCCACCTCTGGTACAAATTGTGGGACCCATAGCCTCGGAGAAGTGGATAAAAGGCTTCAAGGAAGAATATTTGGATTTCTTCCTGATGCCATTTGAATATTCCACTTCTCCTACCACCCCATCATTTTCTTACCAATAGGTATATTTTATTACATAATATGGTACAAAAGATTTGAGAGATACATTGTTGATATAAAGATGGCATATACAGTACACGAGGTGAGAGATACATGTCTAGTACATATTGTTACATGTTTGTCACTGATTATAATGCGAAAATCTCATCCAGCTCTTCCGAGCTGGGGCGCGTGCCCAGAATACAGCATGCATTACCCTCTGAACAGCAGCGCTGAGTCGCTGGAACAGAAAACTAGCTGCCCTGGGATCCCTAGTTACCCTGTTGAGTCTTTTGCCCAGCTCCTTGAGGAACTTAGATGCACTCTTTCCCCATGAGCCAAGGGTCTCTGAGCCTATGGGAACAAACATATAATGATGGGCAAGTTCTCCATATTTTCTCGACTTCTGGGACTCCCTGAAGGTGGCAGCTGCCCCTCCTTCCTCCCTGGTGTATTGGAGATAGGTATCAGCCAAGGTAGATGCACATGTGTAGTCCCACACCACCTGCTTGCCGTCTGTCCAGGCTTGAAGGGTGATACCATCTGGACGCTTTTGGCTGCCATCAGATCTGCATAGTTGGGGTGGTTCCCTTACTGCTGGGCATCCGGCTGTTGTGAGGCGCCTCTTGATAATGTTATTAACCTCTTCATGTCTTGCAATCTTTCCCTCGGATTTGCGACACACAAGACCATGGTACCTGAATCGGTCTGCTGCTTCACTGCCACAAATACACCTGTGTTCGGCGAGAATAGGGGCGGCAAGTCGAAGGGCAACACCAATGCGGATGGTCTGTGGGTCGAGGCGTGTGCCAAGGCTGGAGTTGGGAACAGCCAAAAGAAAGTCCCCTGCATGATGAGCTCTCACTGCAAGGAGGCGGGCTCTATCCTTCCCTGACACACTCTGAAGCATTGCTGAGGCTATATTCTCTACTATTGGGCCATCCCAGTGCGACTGTTTGTAGTTGTTGGGGGAAGCAGGCCTGGTTTCAGAGCCTGTTAGGTTATCCCAGATCCTGGCTCCATCAACGAACTTTTGGTCATGGATTCCAATCGTGTCCCTAAGATGTTCAGGGAGAATTGCTGCTACAAGCCCTCTGGATGCAATGCATGAAGACATGAAAGCAGGTAGAGCAATCTAAGATGACTTGCGGACACCAATGCCTCGTAGTCTGACTGAGGGTGTAGCTTGGTCCCACTGCCCATCTTCTAGAGTAAGGTTAAGTACTTTAGTAAAGATCTGCCTCAGGATACTGTCATATTCGTGCAGTATAGGGTTATCATATGAAGGAGCACATCTTAGGAAATATGTCAACCTGGGCAGACTCAAGCATTTTGTGAGGAGGTACAAGGCATCATGGGTGTCAAGATTGCCTATTCGTTGTTCCATTCTCAATTCTTCCAGTTTCTTCCTGAGAATTGTGTCAATGGCATCGCTTCCCAGAGGTGCTCCAAGCAAGACACTATTAGTAGGGGCATCTATCACTTGTTGATTGACTGATATGATTTCACATTTGGATGGATTCAGGATGAGACCCATTTCCTGTCCCCGTGTCATCACCTGTGTAAGATCATCTACATGTCGTGCCAAATAGGTAAAATTAGTCAATTAGTAAGAACTTTAAAATTAAATCCTTTCTAAAATATTCTCTTATACATTTAAAGATATATTATTTTCCTTTATGTTAATGTAAAAATTAATAATTTTGTACCAAAAGAACCTTAGAAAACTTACCTAACCTTATTATAACAAGGCCTATTAATTTAGCCTAATCCAACTGAATATATTTTAGATAAGTTTACAATCATTTAATAATAAACAAACACAGTGAAATATATTTTTTCGTTAGGTTTAGAATGATTTTTGCGAAATTATTTCATACACAAATTTTTTTGCTTGTCTTATTCGGCAAGAAGAGCGGTGCTATTTAAGCCAAAATCTCAAGTTTTACCTATTCGCACAACATTATATATATATATATATATATATATATATATATATATATATATATATATATATATATATATATATATATATATATATATATATATATGTCGTGCCGATTAGGTAAACTTGCGATTTTGGCTTAAATAGCAACGCTCACCTTGCCATATAAGACAAGTGAAAATTTGTGTATGCAATAATTTCGCCAAAATCATTCTGAACATAACGAAAAATATATTTCATTGTGTTTGTTTATTATTAAATTAATGTTAACGTATCTAAAATATATTTAGTTGGGTTAGGCTAAATTAAATTGCGCTTGTTGTAATAAGGTTAGGTAGGTTTTCAAAGTTTCTCTTGGTACAAAATTATAAATTCTTACATTAACATAAATGGAAAAAATATATCTTTAAACGTATAAGAGAAAATTTTAGAAAGGACTTAATTTTAGATGAGTTCTTGCTAATTGACCAGTTTTACCTAATCGGCACGACATATATATATATATATATATATATATATATATATATATATATATATATATATATATATACTTTAATCCCTATTTTAAGTGATGAACGTGTTCTTGACTGGTGGTAAACAGGTGGCATGCAACCTTAATGACCCTCGTATAGTCTATTGGCTTTACACCACAGTGAACGACCTCCAGGTAGGTAGACCAACCAATCAACCAGTTATGCTCGGCAGGTGAGGGAGGATTGGAAGCTCCTTCCTCCTCGTTAACAAGAGTCAACTTTATATGTATTTTGCGTGTCCCTTGTGGGTCTCCCACGACAGCTACCTCCCTGGGGCAAGCCAGCAGGTGGTCTCTGAAGCCAGCAGGTGGTCTCTGAAGCCAGCAGGTGGTCTCTGAAGCCAGCAAGTGGTCTCTGAAGCCAGCAGGTGGTCTCTGAAGCCAGCAGGTGGTCTCTGAAGCCAGCAGGTGGTCTCTGAAGCCAGCAGGTGGTCTCTGAAGCCAGAAGGTGGTCTCTGAAGCCAGCAGGTGGTCTCTGAAGCCAGCAGGTGGTCTCTGAAGCCAGCAGGGGTCTCTGAAGCCAGCAGGTGGTCTCTGAAGCCTCTCAGGATCAGTGGGCACAAAGTGAAAGTTCACGTCGCTCATATTCATGGTGTTTTTATGACGCTGCTCCTAACCACCGAATTCGTCCATGAGCGGGGCGGCCGGTGGAGGAGAGTGCAAGGTTAGGAAAGGTTTGTCAGGAACCAGGACAAATGTTTCCTGACGCGAGTCATATGATGGCCCGCAGCTGGAGCTTTTGGTCATCTGACCAAGGCCTTCCGCTGGCTTACCGGTCCACCCCTTTACAAAATATGGTTATGATTATAACCATTAGATTATAACCATTAAGACTCAACTCAAAAACCACCTACTCACCCAAAACTAAATGATCATACTATAAACTACTTTGAAAAATGCTCATTATTACTTTGCTATACGATAATCTCAATTTTTAATAATATGTTACTATTATGTTACCCCCTACTCAATCAAAACTAAATACTCATATTATAAGTTAATGTCAAAAATGCTCAATGTTATTTTCCTTAAGATAATCTCAATTCCATATTACCATTACTGTAACAATCTAATATCATTATATAATAATTTAAACAGTAAAATTTCATCATATTGTAATTTTGAAAACAATTTTTAACTAGAATAAACTCAATAAATTTCTCTAATATTAAGTACATAGTCTTTAAGTTATTAGAATAAGCTGCCCCTAATGCCATGGCATGTCAGTGGCTCTCCTTGCACTCAATTTACATTGTAACTAACAATACCTATGTCATCTGTAATCTGCAACGAAATAAAATTTACTTTACTTTACTTTACTTTACTAGATCTAAGAATGGAGTGTATGTTGTTAGGCAGTAAACCATCGTGTCAGCGATACTGGTCACAGACCGGGCCGCAGGGGCGTTGACCCCTGGAACTCTCTTTAGGTATACTCCAGGTAAAGTCTGTCGACTACACGAGGGTGTCACTTGTACCGATCAGTGAACTGTAAGTGCTGAGATATACACCTTTCCAAGTGTATTTACACTGCTGCCTTCAGTGTATACTCATGAAGAGAGAGGGATGCTATCAGACAATAAACAAAGAGTCAGCGATGCCTCGACCTTCATGAATTCTACTTAAGATCTCTTTCGAGCTGTTTTTTATTACTGTTGTTGTTGTTGTCAGGTTGTGTCCCACAACACTGGTCTCTGGGACAAGTCGACACTGGTCTCTGGGACAAGTCGACACTGGTCTCTGGGACAAGTCGACACTGGTCTCTGGGACAAGTCGACACTGGTCTCTGGGACAAGTCGACACTGGTCTCTGGGACAAGTCGACACTGGTCTCTGGGACAAGTCGACACTGGTCTCTGGGACAAGTCGACACTGCCCTTCAACAATGAATTAATCCCTAAATTAGCCGATAAAGCAATCTCGCAGTGTATACATATACATGCTTCCAGACATACACCTCCCAGTGTACACAGACACCACAATTATTAAAATATTAAGGCTTACTATAGCTGGTTCATTAGGTTTGAAGCTTATCGACTACATGAGATGTCACCAGTCAAGAATACTGTGATACCTAAAATAGGTTTTAACGAGAGATATACGTCCTTGTGTACACATCCTTGTGTACACATCCTTGTGAATACATCCTTGTGAATACATCCTTGTGTATACATCCTTGTGTACACATCCTTGTGTACACATCCTTGTGAATACATCTTTGTGTATACATCCTTCCCTTGACGACAGAATGAGTGTTGCAGACTTGCAGGCGAAGCAGTGGAAAATGAGAGAGAAATAGAGGAGGTCATACAGCATTTAGCGGATAAGATGGTAATCGGAGGGGAAAAGATGGGACTTCAGTTCCTCGGATCAAAAACACACTTCAGCAGAAAAGCAGAGAGCTTTACCCTGCGCACCGCCGCGGGGGTTGCCACGGCGCTCATATGCAAATGAACCTCATTGCATTTTGCATATGTATTTTAGTGCATGGCTGAACTACTGTAGTCTACATATATGGTGTGGCACCTGAACAAGGTGTGGATGCCCGGGAGAAAGAGAGAAAGAGAGAGAGAGAGAGAGAGAGAGAGAGAGAGAGAGAGAGAGAGAGAGAGAGAGAGAGAGAGAGAGAGAGAGAGAGAGAGAGAGAGACAAAGAGTCATTTACTTGTCGTAACTTAAACAAGTTACTTGGCAAACTTAACCTCCATCAGATTGTCTACAGTCAACTATACTGTACCACCTGACAATCTACAATCATCTATACTATGTCACCTGACTGTCTACAGTCATCTATACTGTATCATCTGACAGTCTACAGTCATCAATACTGTGTCACCTGATTGTCTACAGTCATCTATTTTGTGTCATCTGACTGCCTACAATCATCTATACTGTATACCTGACAATCTAGTCAACTATACTGTATCACCTGACAGTCTACAGTCATCTATACTGTGTCACCTGACAGTCTACAGTTATCTATACTGTGTCACCTGACAATCTACAATCATCTATACTTTGTCACCTGACAGCCTACAGCCATCTATACTGTATCACCTGACAGTCTACAGTCATCTATACTGTGTCACCTGACAGTCTACAGTTATCTATACTGTGTCACCTGACAATCTACAGTCATCTATACTGTATCACCTGACAGTCTACAGTCATCTATACTGTGTCACCTGATTGTCTACAGTCATCTATACTGTATCACCTGACAGTCTACAGTCATCTATACTGTGTCACCTGACAGTCTACAGTCATTTATTCTGTGTCACCTGACAGTCTACAGTCATCTATACTGTGTCACTTGACAGTCTACAGTCATCTATACTGTATCATCTGACAGTCTACAGTCATCTATACTGTGTCACCTGACTGTCTACAGTCATCTATACTGTATCACCTGACAATCTAGAGTCAACTATACTGTATCACCTGACAGTCTACAGTCATCTATACTGTGTCACCTGACAGTCTAGAGTCATCTATACTGTGTCACTTAACAGTCTACAGTCATCTATACTGTATCACCTGACAATCTACAGTCAACTATAATCTATCACCTGACAGTCTACAGTCATCTATACTGTGTCACCTGACTGTCTACAGTCATCTATACTGTATCACCTGACAGCCTACAGTCATCTATACTGTGTCACCTGACAGTCTACAGTCATCTATACTGTATCACCTGACAGTCTACAGTCATCTATACTGTGTCACCTGATTGTCTACAGTCATCTATACTGTATCATCTGACAGTCTACAGTCATCTATACTGTGTCACCTGACTGTCTAAAGACATCTACACTGTGTCACCTGACAGTCTACAGTCATCTATACTATGTCACTTGATTGTCTACAGTCATCTATACTGTATCACCTGACAGTCTACAGTCATCTATACTGTGTCACCTGACTGTCTACAGTCATCTATACTGTATCACCTGACAGTCTACAGTCATCTATACTGTATCACCTGACTGTCTACAGTCATCTATACTGTATCACCTGACTGTCTACAGTCATCTATACTTGTCCTGACTGTCTACAGTCACTATACATATCACCTAAAAGTGTACAGTCATCTATACTGTGTCACCTGACATCTACAGTCATCTAT
>WNWK01022439.1:0-32552 GCA_009830355.1 Cherax destructor
ATAATAATTGCTGTGGAGTGCTCTAAATGTCAGCTACCAAATACTGATAACATTTAAAGTGCTCCAGATCAATTATTATAAATTATTATTATTCTAAAAACAATAAATGCTATTTTTGCATTTATTCTTACAAGAGTGATTTAGGCATGTTTAACCTGATGTAAACATCTCATATATGGTGGCGGTCTGCCTGCTCTGTTACCCCTCATATAATATGGCATATATTATTCATTTCAGCATCTTTATTACAGTTCTATGGTATTATCATGTTTCTGATTTCAATTTGAAATAAATGTAATAGATAGATAACCTTTATTTAGTACATTAATTACTTACTGCTTCCTTAACCTATTGAACCATGAGCAATCATAAAATGCATGAAAACATAGTAAAATATTGTACTATATAGTACTACATACATGTTATACTGTAGTTTAATAACAAATAATGAACGAAGAAAACACTCGGTGAGTGAGTGGTGTGGGGGCTTGCTGCCGGGTCGGAGGGAAGGTAGTAGGGACGCTCAGGTGGTGGGAAACTTAAATATGATTTGGTGGGTGGGAATTTGGCGGATGGGAATTTGGCGGCCGGAAATTCGCGAATGTGTGAAGCCCGCGAAAGTAGAAAACGCGAAAGTTGAGGGATACCTGTAATGTAAATTAAATTAGTCCTTTTAGACCCCCAAAAATACACTTACAAAAGCACTTACAAAAATACACTTACATAATGGGTCGAGTTTTGAGCAGTATGTAAATGGACCCCCGAGTAACGAAAAAACTTCATTCCAGAAGCCTGCTCAAGTGCCATTACCGAATGAATTTACTCCCTTAAGGAATAATGTCACGTAGGTTAGTCTATTTCAGACCCTCATAAATACACTTCCACAAGCACTTACAATATTATACTTACATAATTGTACGATTTCAGGGGTTTTCGTTACTTGGGGGACCACTGTATTATAATTACAGTGGAACCCTGAGTTTGAAACACATTGAGTATCAAACGTTTTGAGTTTCAAACACTTTTTTCGAACCAATTTTGTTCTGAGTATCGAACGTTCCTCGTGTTTCGAACCGCGTGTGTACAAGACCTATCCGCCCCGCGCCTGCCTGCGCAGGCATCGTGAGCCAGTCTAGCTTTGTTTATCCTCTGAGTGAACATTACCCTGTGCGCTCATCCAAACATTTCACAATTAATTAATTGTTTGGAGCTTGTTCATTAAGTGCGACTGCGAAATAAGCTACCACGAGTCCAAAGAAAATTCCTAGTGGTACCCCTGTGGTAAAGAAATTGAGAAACACCATAGACGTGAAGAAGGAAATACAGTGGACCCTCGCCATTCGAATTTAATCCGTTCCAGGAGCTTGTTCTTAACGTGAAATGTTCGAAAGGCGATTTAATTTTTCCCATAAGAAATAATGGAAATACAATTAATCCGTTCCAGAAATCCAAAAATATATAAAAAATATTATAGTTTAATAAAATTAAGCTTCTACATAGACAAAAACATTAAATACTACAGTGCTGTACTACTAAAAGTATTAGTAAATAAATGCAAGTCTTTTTACTTACCATTATTGAAGATTGTTGATGGCATATGGAAGAGAGGGAGTAGGAGGGAGGGAGGGAGGGGTTAGTGTTTGGAAGGGAAATCCCCTTCCAGAAGGACTTCAGGTACCAAAGCCCTATCTGGGGTTACTTCTTTTCTTTGTCTTTTAATCCCACTAGGACCAGCTTGGGAGTTACTGGACACTTTAACAAAATAACTGTCCACAGTCCTCTGTTTCTGGCGCCTTTTCAACATGTTCCTGAAGAAGGACATTGTTTGGTCACTGAACATGCTGCTGTTATGGCTTGTTTGAGCTTGTTCAGGGTGGTATTTTTCAACAAAACTTTGCAATCTATTCCACATTGTACACATCTCCTTAATCTCTGAAGAAGGCACCTTCTTCAGCCCCTATTCCTCCTCCTTCTCCCGTGAATCAATAGCCTCAAATCTGGTCTGATGCTCTTCCATTTCCAGCTCTTGCAGCTCTTGAGCTGTTAGCTCTACCCTGTGTCCCTGCACTAGCTCTTCCACATCATCGCCACTCACCTCCAACCCCATGGACTTGCCCAATTCCACAATAGAGTCCACAACAGGCACAGGGTCGGCAGGGTCAGGGTCAGCCTCAAACCCTTCAAAATCCCTCTGTTGGACACAACCTGGCCACAATGGTCTCCAAGCAGAGTTCAAAGTCCTTGAAGTCACTCCCTCCCAAGCCTTGCCTATAAGGCCTATGCAGCTGTAGATATTGAAATGATTCTTCCAGAACTCTCTAAGGGTCAATTCACTGTCCGAGGTCATTTCAAAGCACTTTTCAAACACTGCTTTTGTGTAGAGTTTTTTGAAGTTACAGATGACCTGCTGGTCCATGGGCTGGAGGAGAGGAGTGGTGTTAGGAGGCAAGAACTTCAGTTTTATAAATTTGAAGTCTTCACACAGTAGGTCTTCCATGTTTTGAGGATGTGAAGGAGCATTGTCCAGCAACAGGAGGCACTTTGTCCAAACCCTTTTCCTGTAGGTATTTTCTCACACTGGGGCCAAACACTTCATGGATCCAGTCACTGAAAAGGTGCTTTGTGACCCATGCATTCTGACTAGCTCTCCACAAGACACACAATCTACTTTGACGACATTGTGTCTCTTGAACACTCTGGGATTTTCTGAGTGATACACTAGTAAAGGCTTTAATTTAAAATCCCCACTAGCATTACTACACATCATGAGAGTTAGCCTGTCTTTCATAGGCTTGTGTCCTGGCAGTGCCTTTTCATCCTGAGTAATGTAGGTCCTGTTGGGCATTTTCTTCCAAAACAGGCCTGTTTCGTCACAATTGAACACTTGTTCAGGTTTCAAATTTTCAGTCTTTATGTAGTCCTGAAACTCCTTTATGAATTTTTCAGCTGCATGTTTGTCTGAACTGGCAGCCTCACCATGCCTTACCACATTATGTATGCCACTACGATGTTTAAATCTCTCAAACCAGCCTTTGCTGGCTTTAAATTCACTACCATTACAATCAGCACTGGTTGCAGGCATTTTCTTTAAAAGATCGGCATGCAAGTTCCTTGCCTTTTCACAAATAATTGACTCAGACACACTATCGCCCGCTAACTCTTTATCCTTGATCCACACCAGCAACAACTTTTCAATCTCTTCGATTATTTGTGGTCTGTTTTTGGCTCGCACAGTAACACCTTTTGCAACATCAGCTTGCTTAATTTCTTCCTTCTTAAGCAGGATAGAAGCGATAGTTGACCTGTTTTTGCCATATATCCTGGCAAGATCACACAATCGCACACCACTCTCGTATTTGTGTATTATTTCCTTCTTCATTTCTACGGTGTTTCTCACTTTTATCAGCCCAGGGGTACCACTAGGAACTTTCTTGGGACCCATGGTAGCTTATTTCACAGTCGCACGTAATGAACAAACTCCAAAAAATTATAATTAAGTGTGAAATGTCTGTGGAAGCGTGCAGGGTATTGTTCTCTCGAGTGTAAACAACGCGGGACTGGCTCTCCACGCCTGCGCTGTGAGGCACCCAAGCGCCTGGGCCGACAGGTCACGAACGTATTCGTTCGACTCGCGATAATTTGTTCGCATGACGATTTCGAATTTTTTGTACTAATGACGATTTGTTCGACTGCCGAGCCGTTCGAATAGCGGGGGTCCACTGTAGTACAAAAATACGAGAGTGGTGTGCGAATTGCAGAGCTTGCCAGGATATATGGCAAAAAAGAGTCAACTATTGCTTCTATCCTGGCAAAGAAAGAACAAACCAAGGAAGCTGATGTTGTGAAAGGTGTTGATATGGTAACCCAAAAATAGACCAAAAATAGTCGAACAGGTTGAGAAGTTGTTGCTGGTGAGGATCAAGGATAAAATGTTAGCAGGTGATAATGTGTCGGAGACAATCATTTGTGAAAAGGCAAGGCAGTTGCATGCAGATCTTGTAAAGAAAATGCCTGGTACTACCAGCACATTATTTATCACCACTACCAGCACATCATTTAATATCACTACCAACACATCATTTATCACCACTACTAGTACATCATTTATCATCACTACTAGCACATCATTTATCACCATTACCAGCACATTATTTATCAATACTACCAGCACATTATTTATCACCACTACCAGCACATCATTTATCTTCGCTACCAACACATGATTTATCACTACCAACACATCATTTATCACCGCTACCAACACATCATTTTTCACCACTACCAGCATGGTATTTATCACTACTACCAGCACATAATTTATCACCACTACCAACACATCATTTATCACCACACATTTACACATACACTCATTTACACACTACAGCATCTTTCCTTACTCAATACACTACAGCTTTTACATACTATTTATCATCGTATTAAATCACCATATCAGCATCATTATCACTTAGCGATCATTTATCATCATACAGTACTTCAGTTTTCCTCTCGTATGCATCAGTATTGATAGTCTTTTCAAGCCACTTAGGTAATATCCAAGGTCTTGTTTTTATACGTGCCCTGTAGCCTAGTCACTCTTCTTAGTGATGTCAATCTCTCAACAGCTGTAAGCTTAAGGAAAGGCAGCTTCTTCCAAGCTGAATCAAGCGTTATCAATTTTTTCTTCCAGTTCCAAATTTGCTCCTCTTTAAACTTTTAGGAACTTGGCAAACTTCTGCTCTTTTATTCTTCTTGAGGCCCAGGCTTTCCGATTCGCTGGGAGTCGTCTACGAAGAGCAAAATTCACCGTGCACTGAGGCGAGGGCCAAAATCTCTCATACTGCCATCTTTCGTCTGCTTCTCCATCTCAGCTCGCTGCCAAGCAGCCTTCGGAGCGGAGGCTGCTGAGCCTGCCACCATCAGGGCTGGTTCACAACCCTCAGAATACATTCTGCAGGTGTTTGTCTTGAGATATCTAAAGGTTTGTAAGCAGTAGAGCAATTTTTCTGATCACTGAGGTCTTCTAAAATGTTTATAGATTTACTTAGATTTAGTTAAGTTATTAAATATAGTTAGGTTATAAAAGTGACTTCAACTATATTTAATAACTTAACTAAATCTTAGAAATGTATCCACATTTTGGAAGACCTCAGTGATCCAGAAAAATTTGCTCTACTGCTTACAAACCTTTAGTAGTATAAGTCTCAAGACAAACACGTGCAGAATGTATTCTCGAGGTGTTGTGAAACCTAGCGCTTGATGGTGGCTGAGGCTGAGACTTCGCAGCCTACCGCCTCCCGTGAAAAGGCTCGTGCTTGGCCAGCGTAAGCTGAGAAAGAGAAGCAAGAACGAAAGATGGCAGAATATGAGAGATTTTGATGCCTTCGACGTCAGTGCTTATTGGTGAATTTGCTCTTCAAGACTGACTCCAAGCAAGAATCAGCGGAAGAAAGCTTGGGCCTATAAGAAGAAAAAAGAGCAGAAGTGCAAGTTCCTAAAAATTTTGAAGAGGCAACTTAGGAACGGAAGAAAGAATTTGATAAGGCCTGATTCAGCTTGAGGAAGAAGCTAAGACCTTCCTTCAATCTTACAGCTGTTGAGAAGTGAGCATCAGCTGAGAGAAGAGTGGACTAGCCACCGGACACCACTATAAAAACGAGCCTTGATGTCTACCTTTAGGTGGCTTGGAAAAGACAGTATCAATACTGATTACATACAAGAAGAGGAGATAACTGAAGTACAGTAGTGATGATAAATGATCTGCTTGTAGTAGTGATAAATGATGTGTGGTAGTGGTGATAAATGATTGCTGGTAGTGGTGATAAATGATGCTGGTATGATGATAAATGATATGCTGGTAGTGGTGATAAATGATATGCTGGTAGTGGTGATAAATGATGTGCTGATTGTGGTGATAAATGATGTGCTGGTAGTGATGATAAATGATGTGCTGGTAGTGGTGATAAATGATGTGCTGGTAGTGGTGATAAATGATGTGCTGGTAGTGAAGATAAATGATGCTAGTAGTGTGATAATTGAAATGTGTAGTTTTGATAATTAAAATGGTAATGATGATACTGAAGTGCTACTAGTTTGATATGAGAAGTGTTTGTAGTGGTGATAATTACAGTGATGGTAATTGTGATAATTGAAGTGATGGTAATTGTGATAATTGAAGTGATTTTAGTGGTGACAATTAAAGTGTCGAAATACATTTTTTGGGTGTTGTTCCACAAGGTTCCTTTCTGGACCACTATTGTTCCTGCTACTAGACAGTACGATGTGTGTTGTTCCATAAGGTTCCTTTCTGAACCAATATTGTTCCTGCTACTAGACAGTGTGATGTGTGTTGTAAACTGCCCCAAGATACAGTAGAACGTCATTTAGCACGAGATTATGTTGCACGTTACCGGTATTGCACAATTTAAGATTTGCGACACATTATCATCTTACACGACGTAAAGATGATATTACAAGGTTCAGCAGGAGGGGGAAAAAATTTTTAGCGCATGGTTATTTACTGCCTAAGAATCCTCATGCTTTGAGGAAAAGGGAATTTGTTTTTCCTTCCTGCAAACTGTAAGTTTATTCAGATACACAGGGCCAGGAGCTGAGTCTCAACCCTGCAACCACAATTAGGTGAGTATAGTTACATACATTATCATACATAGCAGCATATGTGTAGAGAACCTAGGATAACCCAAGTCAGTCAATGGAAATACTGTCACTCTGACTTTTTTGGGTTATCCTAGGTTCTCTACACATATGCTGCTATGTATGATAATCTTCGTAACTGTATCTGTGTATACCTGAATAAACTTACTTACAGTTTGTGGGAAGGAAAAACAAAAAACCATTTCCACAAGCAGCCTTGTTGTTGTTCAGCGGGGGACACCACAGGACAGCCCTCCCCACCAACCCAGGACCCCACCATCCCAGCATTCGTACGTATTTTATACGCGTCACAGTGTTGCTCAAAGTGGCAAGAAAATGTATAAGCATTTAAGTCTTAGAATTAATGAAGAAAGGTTAATATTAGACAAGACATAACCCGCGGCAGTAATGAAGTGTTACTTTGTACACATAAAAAGAGGTAAACATAAGTTTGTGACTGACTGACTTGGCTGACTGACTGACTGACTGACTGACTTGACTGACTGACTGACTGACTTGACTGACTTGCTGACTGACTGACTTGACTGACTTGCTGACTGACTGACATGACTGACTTACTGACTGACTTACTGACTGACTTGACTGACTTACTGACTTGCTGACTGACTGACTTGACTGACTTACTGACTGAATGACTTGACTGACTTACTGACTGAATGACTTGACTGACTTACTGACTGACTGAATGACTTGACTGACTTACTGACTGACTGACTTACTGACTGACTGACTTGACTGACTTACTGACTGACTGACTTGACTGACTTACTGACTTGCTGACTGACTGACTTGACTGACTGAATGACTTGACTAACTTACTCACTGAATGACTTGACTGACTTACTGACTTGACTGACTTACTGACTTGACTGACTGACTGACTTGCTGACTGACTGACTGACTTGCTGACTGACTGACTGACTTGACTGACTTACTGACTGAATGACTTGACTGACTTACTGACTGACTGACTTGACTGACTTACTGACTGACTTACTGACTGACTTGACTGACTTACTGACTGACTTGACTGACTTACTGACTTGCTGACTGACTGACTTGACTGACTTACTGACTGAATGACTTGACTGACTTACTGACTGAATGACTTGACTGACTTACTGACTTGACTGACTTACTCACTGAATGACTTGACTGACGTACTGACTGACTGAATGACTTGACTGACTTACTGACTGACTTGACTGATTTGCTGACTGACTGACTTGACTGATTTGCTGACTGACTGACTTGACTGACTTACTGACTGAATGACTTGACTGACTTACTGACTTACTGACTGAATGACTTGACTGACTTACTGACTGAATGACTTGACTGACTTACTGACTGAATGACTTGACTGACTTACTGACTGACTGAATGACCTGACTGACTTACTGACTTGACTGACTTGCTGACTGACTGACTTGACTGACTTACTGACTGAATGACTTGACTGACTTACTGACTGAATGACTTGACTGACTTACTGACTTGACTGACTGACTGACTGACTTGCTGACTGACTGACTGACTGACTTGACTGACTTACTGACTTACTGACTGACTTGACTGACTTACTGACTTGATGACTGACTGACTTACTGACTGAATGACTTGACTTACTGACTTGACTGACTGAATGACTTGACTGACTTACTGACTGAATGACTTGACTGACTTACTGACTGACTGAATGACTTGACTGACTTACTGACTGAATGACTTGACTGACTTACTGACTGACTTGCTGACTGACTTACTGATGTAAACAGCCTACCCAGAGGCTGTTTCAAACTGCGCGGCACTATGGTGCTGCCCTCTATAGGCCTATCAAGGTCGGGCTGGTCAGCCATGCTTCTCTCTCACTAACACGGCCTACCTCACTGAAGCAGCATCTCCCCCTACGAACTGGCTCCCGGTCCCCTCGCACTCTGTCCCCGTGTACACCTACACCTTGCCATTAATAAACTGAGTCTAGTCATCGGCCGTATCTCTGCACCTACGCTACCATTCTACTCCCCAAAGTAAGCAAGCTAAGAAGTTAGACTTAACAGTGGTGACAGCAGTGGTTCACGGCAGAGTGTAGTGTAGGGGACCCACCGCCCAGTCGATCATCCGACCAAGCCAGTCATATCCAGGTCATCTGCTGGCTTATCGCATCATCCGTAGCTCCCAGCGTCTCGTGGGTGCCTGAGTCAGAGCATCGTCCACGATTTTTCCACAAAATCGCGACATAGGGCGTCATCTCCAGCTCCCCAGCCTGAAGCAGTCACGTGTGTGTTCATCTCCTATTCTACAACTCTCCAGTATTCTCCTACACCCTTCTGCATCCAGCAGCGTCTCGACGCCCTTCCTACAGCTACAAGAGACGCGAGGTGAGGTCGTTTGGGGTGTGGTGGTGGTGTGTCCACGAGTGTCTACCTCAGGGCGCCGCTGCCTGCCTATCTCCCACCACAACCACCTGCTCTCCACTCCTTGCTACGTTTCTACGCTCCCTCTACCCAGCTCGTCGCCTGTGTGTTGTTTTCTCTGAGTTCTTAAAGAAGCCAGCCCTGGCTTGACCACGTGGGAACCCATCGTGGTTGTCCCAAGCCAAGCCAAGCCAGGAGACTGTAGTGTTCCCAGGTCCTCGTTCCTGCGTTCTTCAATCTTCACCCTCCAGCTTCAGCAGTGATTTAAAATTTTTTTTTTTTTTGTATTAGCACCAGTATCTTAAACTCCCCCCCCATTGAAAACTGTAAAGTAACATCTTAGTAATTGTTGCAGTCTCTTGCAGTACTTCTGGCCTTCTGACATAGTCTTTTTGTGTAGTAATTTCCCCGTGTCCCTCTGCGCTTCCTAAGCCACGGTCAGCAGCGCTCTCAGACGCGTTCCCCGTGTAAACATTACGCCGCTCTCTCAGCTGGCGAGTTTCTGTGTTTTTTTTAGTAAAACCCCTCATTTCCGCAGAGTTCTACGTCCTTTCCCGTTCTTCCCAAGCCTTGCACAATCTTTCCTACGCCACTGGAGACCCCATAGAAGCCTACAAGTGTTTATAGTGTGTGTACCGCCACATCCAGCCACCAGTACACACCAGGAGTTTCAGTATCTGCCTACTTGTTTCTACCTCCCATCTACAATCAAAGTTAAGTAAACAGTGACTTGTCTGGCATTTCCTAAGAATTTGTGACATTATTTAATTGCCCTGCACCAAGTACAGTATCACTGAAGCCCATACTTTCAGTGATTTATTCAGCAACATTGTTGCACTTTGCCAGCTCATTTTTTTTTTGCATTTTAAATCCTAGTGCATTATTTCTGCACATAGCCTCTCACCTAATTATTAATTTGTTCCTGCTCAAAGTTGTTCATTGTGCTACCCATATATATATATATATATATATATTTTTATTGCAAGTTACATCTGTCTGCTATTATTTTGATTGTTGCATCTGCAAGCTAGCCACAAATTGTTGACAACCTTGCACAGTTCTGATGTGTTAGTGTGTTCAAAGTGTTATTTTAATACTTGCCAGTGTCAGTTTTATTCTGCTTGAATTCAACAACTTGTGACTAGACATCTACATTTTCTCCAGTGTCTCAATTTAATTTTTTTTTCTCCATATTATTTCTTTGCCATATTTTTCTTTAGGCACATTCACCTGTGTTTTGCATTCTGTTAATGTTTATGCCTTGTCATTGAGTGATTTATCAGTCCCTGTTATTGAATTTTCAGGATCCTGCTTATTTGCCATTATTGCAATAATTAATTACCTGTGAAATTCCATACTTTTGCACCAGAATTTACTTAACAATTTTTTTTTCTTGTGTCAGTGTATACTCATTTTGCCACCTGTAACTTTTTGCCCCTATTATTATTGATTTTTATCATTTTGGCATTTTACTCATTGCCTTTTTGTGTGAAATTCAGTACTTCTTGATACAGTAAATTTTTGTGACTGTTTTTATTCCATTGAAGACTGATTTTATTACTTGTTTTGCCACCTTACCTTGCTGCAAGTGAATTCATATTTTTCTTTGCCATACCTAATTGCAACTGCCAGCACCTGCAACATTTTGCTGTGTGATGAGCAAGCCTGCACTGTAGTACATTGTATGTAATACCCAGTTTTCATTTTTATTTGCAAACTTTTGTTAATTCTGCTACTTGTTACAGTTCATTCATTTTCATGCAATTTCCTTGCCAGTTATCTCTGCTTTTGTTCTGTGTACACCCCAGCAATTAATTCATTTGTGTTCAAAATTTACCTTGAGTTTCAGAGTGTACCATTCTTTTTTTTTGACGTAATTCACGCATTTGTTAACAAATAAGCAGTTCTTCAGTAACACCGTGTTGTGTCCTCTCTGACTCTGTGTTGAGTTCTAGCCGTTTGCGTATCAATTCTTGCTTTGATCCCTTTCCCTTTCTCCGTGACTCAGACACGCAGTGGCCGTCGCGATGCCCCAGTTTCGGCCTCAGATGGCACTGATGCCTCTCCTGTTAGGTCCCATCAGGGGGAGGGTGGCGCCTCCATAACAATTGGCCAGGCGATAGCCCATGTCGCGGCCTCGAATGGCCACGAATGTCATCCCCGCCCGTCCCTTTTGTTCGATGGTCGCGCCAGTATGTTGGAGACTTGGTTCAAATCGGTCGAGACGACAGTTAAGGGACGAACCGATAACCCCACTGACGCGCACTATGTAAACACTGCCGCGGTGGCTGTGAACACATCCCTAAGTGTTATCACTTCCTTCTTAGCCTTGGTGGAAGTGCGTGATTTGCAGTCATGGCCCAAGCTCAAGGAAGCATTCCGTAATTACTTCCGGCCCAGGCATCAGAGTCATTACCTTGACATTATCACGAGCGTCATGAATGAGTGCCAATCCCCGGATGAAAGTCCCCTCGCTTGCGTCTGTCGTTTCCAGCGAGCATCGTTAGATTTTATTGACATTATGAAGGATAGCAAGTGGGTCACTAGTGATGGTAGTATAAAACTCGAAGACATCATCCCCATGATCGTCGGAGGCGTCATGCGGAGAGATGCCCCACTCCATCTCCATGATAGGATTGACGAATTAGGGCTTGGCCCCAAGGAACACATCCTGGGCGCCTTTAATGCTATCGATAAAATTAAACCGCTGGGGAGAAAGACAAGGCTTGTCGCCCTGCTGGTACCCCTGCAAGTCCCTCAATTGCCAACTCTTGTGTCGCCGCCTGTGCAACCCTGTCACTTTTGCTGCAGCCGTCAGCCATCAGCAGCCAAGGCTAGGACGAACAGCAAACCTCAGACCAAGCCGAATCAAAACGGCAGGTCAGGTTATGACCGGAGGGCTAGCAAGACGACTTTGCCAGCGTCTCCTCCATCTAAGTCCAAGCGTCATAAGCGCACACCGCCATCAGCACCACCCGCGAGCGTGTGGTTACCTGTTTTAACTGCGGTAAAGAGGTCATTACCGTTCTGAGTGTTATAAACCTCAGCC
Source organism: Cherax destructor (assembly GCA_009830355.1). Classification (NCBI taxonomy): domain Eukaryota; kingdom Metazoa; phylum Arthropoda; class Malacostraca; order Decapoda; family Parastacidae; genus Cherax; species Cherax destructor. Next base: position 12,139 of record WNWK01022439.1, read on the forward strand.
CCCACGCCGTGATAATCACCGTCCCCGTGCGCAGCACCGGGAGGGCGATTGTGTTTACCACCATACATCCAGTCATACCTCCAGTGAGTGCCACAAGTTGCGTAGCATCTTGTCGGCGCACCACGGCAAGCGCTCCCCGCCCGGAGCCCGAGCTAGCCAGAGCCCCTCCAGTAGTTCGGGGGAAGAGACACGCCAGATTATCACGCAAAGAGATAGTCACCCTGTCGGAGTCGCTGTATTCCGTCCCTGTCCGCAATGCGTTCGCCGCCCTGGGCAGCGACACGCATGCCGACAGCACGGAAACAGAGTGCCTCGACGCTGGTGTCGCGACTCGAACCATACCTTCCAGGCCGTCGAGTCGCTCCACCAAGCGTCGAGCCTCTAGCAGCCGGGACTCCGACGACCTAGTCGGCCCTTCATGCCTTCATGTTCGGTATGACAGCCCGTGTGGACCTCTCGTAGACTCCACACTTCATCGGAAGCCTATTCAGCTTTTCCTTGATACAGGTTCGGTGGTTAACATTGTCCGTTCCACCCTCTTCCGTGACATTGGTCTCCATGCAGCCATGCTGACCGAGCCGTCTGCTATTCAGACATTGCGAGGCGTTTCAGGTAGCCCTCTCACGGTCCGTGGTTGTACAACCTTAGAATTTGCGATCCATGATCATAAGTGGTCAGCAAAGTTCTTAGTTGTTGATGACATCGTCTTCCCAGGCGATTTGCTCATCGGTTTCAAGACCATGGCAGACCTTAAGATCCGTTTAGATCCAGCTAAGTGGAAAGCGGATTTTGACGGAGTGGACGCACCCTTCTGGGGTGTGCGCTTGGGTTCCACTACCTGCCACTCCGTCTCTGAGTACATCCAGTGCTTGGAATCATTGGAAACCCGCGGTTTCCGTCGCGCACCCTCCGTGAGGTCGGCCTCTTGTCCTGACCAACCTCATAAGAGAGCTCGTATCTCGTCACCTCCTGACCATCAGCGCGCAGTTATCAGTGAAACCCAGTCTGGGGACGCCCATTCTGACCGTCACTCTAACTCTCGCGCTGTTGTAGAGGATGACCGTTGTCAAGCCGCAGTCTCCCTGTCGGCAGGCGACTGTCTGACTCGTGTCATGGCATCAGCGAGCAGAGTTACTGCCTGTACAAAGTATGACGTCACTTTGTCGGCTATTCGCTCACTCCTGTTACGGTGTATGTGACAAGAGCTTTGAAGGAGATCATGTGCTAGTCGACAACGACAATGCAGAGTCAAGGGCCTCTCCCTTGAGCCGTCCTTGCACACTGTGCGTCGTGGCAAGTTGCAAGTCCTTGTCGGTAACTTGCATAGTCGAGAATTCCCCCTGAGGAAGGATACTTCACTTGTCGACCTCGTCAGGTTCCCTCTCCCGGTGAGAGTGGAGGGAGAAATCCCAGCTGACGTTCTTGTAAGTGCTGTCCTCCCAGGTGAGTCCGCTACTAATTCTTCCGTCACCCGGCCAGTGCAGGAAGATGATCTAGCTATGACAGACTACCCTGAAGAAGTTCCACAACTTCCAGGTTCTCAATCGCGCACGCACTGCCGTCGCGTAGATGGCAGTCCATGGGTCTGACCCCGCTTATGTCTCACCATATTCCACTGATAAAGGTACTAAACCCATTTACGTGCCTGCGTATCGTTTGCCGCATGCGCAAAGAGTGTTTGCTGACGAACTCATTGCAAAGATGCTCGCGATGGAGTTATCGAGGAGTCCATTTCCCGTGGAATGCCCTCTAATCCTAGTTCCCAAGAAAGATGGAACATGGCGTCCTGTTATAGATTACAGGAAGCTGAATGCCTGTACCATCCCAGACCGATTTCCATTGCCAGTTCTGAATGACCTGTTACAGAACATTGGCGACAACAAGGTCTTTTCGACTCTTCATCTTCTTCAAGGGTTTTGGCAGATCCCTCTTGATGACCAAAGCAAAGAACTAACAGCGTTCTCTACGCCTACTGGTCATTATCAGTTCAAGAGAATGCCCTTCGGCTTGCGTGGAAGCCCAATCACGTTCAGTCGTCTAATGACAACGATTTTCCGTACTCTCCTAGGTGGCACGCTCATGGTCTACCTAGACGATCTCATTGTGATGTCCCAAGATGTTCCTACTCATCTCGTAAAGCTTGAGCGGGTACTGGAAAAACTAGCCAAGGCTAATCTTAAGTTGAAGCTTTCTAAATGCCAGTTTCTTAAGCAGGAAATAAAGTTTCTGGGCCACGTAGTGACTCAGAGCGGCATCAAGACAGACGAGTCTAAAATCTCGGCTGTGCGAGATTCCCTAGACCTACGACGGCGGATACTGTCCGCTCCTTCGTAGGCCTGCCGATTCTACCGCACCTTCATAGCGGTTTCTCCACCTTAGCTGCACCCTTGACGCGCTCCTTAAGAAAGATGTTCCCTTTGAGTGGACGTGTGACCAAGAAAGAGCTTTCGTCACACTTAAAATAGGTTAACATCAGCCCCAGTCCTTAGGTTCCCTGATTTCACCAAAGCGTTCACCTTGACGACAGATGCCAGCAAAGTTGGCATCGGTGCAGTCTTGTCGCAGGAATCTAATGGTAAGCAACAGCCAATAGCTTATGCTAGCCGTGTTCTTACCAAAGCTGAAGTCAATTACTCTGTGACAGAGCTAGAAGCCTTAGCCATCGTCTGGGCTTTGAACCACTTCAGAGACATTATTTACCAGTATCCTATCAAGATTTACACGGATCATCTGCCGTTATTATCCCTTTTTCAAACAAGAATCTCTCTGGGAAACATGCTCGGTGGTCTCTCACCTTAACGACTACAATCCCGAAATCTGCTATGTACCGGGTAAGCAAAATGTCGTGGCTGACGCTTGTCGAGGCATATAGCCTTTGTCAGTGCAGACAACTCGTTCTCCGTCGAGGACCTAGAGAGAGCCCAACGGCAGGACCGGTGTGGTCACCAGTCCTTCGATTCCTAACCAAGGAGGACGTTGGCCCGCAGTCAAGTCGCCCGTTCTGCTGACAGACTTAGTGGTCAATCAAGGAGTACTGTGTCGTGTAGCTCGACTAGTGGACCCCGGCAGAACCGTACACCAACTGGTGATACCGGAGTCCCTGGTGCCCACGACTCTCAAGTTGATCCACGATGTCCCAGGCGCAGCGCACCCGGGAAGGACCGCAGCATCAAACAGGCTAGAATGAAATATTTCTGGCCTAAGATGGCACGGAAATTGCCAAGTATGTACACCAGTGTGTCGTTTGCTTACAACACAAGGGTACTGTCACGGGTCCCAATCCCATTCTGAAGTATCCCATTACAAAGGAGCCCTGGGAGAGAACTTCTGTCGACCTGTTGACGAATTTCTCGACCTCGGAGAAGGGTAATAAACACCTGCTTGTAATGGTAGATAACTTGACGCGGTACTGCAGTTAGTACCCATCCCTGACAAAACGGCCGAGACAGTCGCAAATGCTTTCCGTGAGCGTATCGCTCTCCGTCATACCTGCCCACGTGTTCTCCTGTCAGACAATGGGTTGGAGTTCATAAATGCCACAATGAAGGACCTTTGTTCCAGGTTTGACATTCACCAAGCACCAGTAGCTCCACGTCACCGGCGAGTAATGGTCTTGCTGACATACAAACCGCAAAGTTCTGGAGTGCTCAGAGTAACTGTTAATCCGAGTTGTACTACATGGGATGACGCTATTCCAGATGTTCAGTGTACATTGAACTCTTCCCTCAACAGCTCGATTGGCGAGACACCCCATTTGCCTTGTACGGCTATGATAAGCGTTTACCGTACAAATCCTGTTTGCTCCGCCTAGCCCAATCTATGACGCCGATAACACCGGTATAGTTAAGATGCGGACCACACAGCTTGTTTTCCAGCGAGTACGTGAGAACCTAATAAAAGCCACAGATAGGTTCACGTCTGATCGCAATGCCCACGCTAAGGAAAGTAAGGTGGAACCAGGTTGCAAAGTTATGTTGCTCAACCCAACACAGACCCCTGGTATGCATAAACTTGTCCCCAAGTTTGTCGGACCCTACCGTGTCCTACGACAGCTCCGCGGCAATAAGTTCGAGGTGAGGGAGATAGCTACCGGAACTATCAGAGAAGCTCACCTTGACCACATGAAGTATATTGATCATGTGCAAGCTGAAGCAGAGCTGGAATCGCAGGCATTGCAAAGCCACAATCAGACTCAACCTAGTGACAACCCGTCTAGTTCTTCACCCGCTATCCCTACGACAGATGACAGTCCTGTAAGGCTCCATACTTATGGCCTGAGACCCCGGACAGCAGTACATTTCTGTGACATTGACATACCTACTGACTTGTCCGACTCTACGTAGCTACGCTAATTGTTTGCTTGCAGAAATGGGGATTAATGCGCACACATTGTATAGTTAGTAAATAATGGAGTCAGGGTGGACAACACCATGTAAATACGTAAAATTTATTCTTAGAGGGTACCCGTAGTATAATGAATTCCATGGAAATAATGTTATTGTGAGTATGTGCACCAGTGTGTCTTGTAAGCCTGTATAAAGGCAAGGGCAATATCGCCTTTTTGAGTTAAATGTCACACCTTAGGAAATGCTACTGTCAGTCATTGTTTGCAGATGTGAGGATGCTACAGCGCTCATGGATGTGCAGTCAAGTTGACGTCTGGCCCTGTGGACAACCTGTATATAGAAGACTCTAGTTCCTGTGTCAGCGTTGGCTTGTTCTGTCTTCTGTCCAGCTGTGCGGGCAGGCCGATTTTCTCTTCCCCGACTCACGTAGGGAGAGTTTTTCGGCCTGCACCGGCAATTTCCTATTGTAAATGTCAGGTGACCGGAAGCCAGTTTCCCTGGGTAACCTTGCTTGCTTGTTTACACCTTCGTGCCCAGTATTGTCGTGTCGAGACGACACGCGGTAGGTGGCCGAGCGGATGTAAACAGCCTCCCGAGGCTGTTTCAAACTGCGCGGCACTATGGTGCTGCCCTCTATAGGCCTATCAAGGTCGGGCTGGTCAGCCATGCTTCTCTCTCACTAACACGGCCTACCTCACTGAAGCAGCATCTCCCCTACGAACTGGCTTCCGGTCCCTCGCACTCTGTCCCCGTACACCTACACCTTGCCATTAATAAACTGAGTCTAGTCATCGGCCGTATCTCTGCACCTACGCTACCATTCTACTGCCCAAAGTAAGCAAGCTAAGAAGTTAGACTTAACACTGACTGAATGACTTGACAGACTTACTGACTGAATGACTTGACTGACTTACTGACTGAATGACTTGACTGACTGAATGACTTGACTGACTGAATGACTTGACTGACTGAATGACTTGACTGACTTACTGACTGAATGACTTACTGAATGACTTGACTGACTTACTGAATGACTTGACTGACTGAATGACTTGACTGACTTACTGAATGACTTAAAGTTAGACACTCAGTACAACCATCGACTTCAGTACCAGAACCTCTTCCATCCACCTCAGCCCAGTAGGGCCACAGCATAACTCTCCACTCTCTTCACAATCATCCACAAACACCAGCACCCACAATTTAAGGTAAATACTATTATTTCTGTTACATTTGTAGTCTTAAGCAGCAAAAACAACACAATACATCACGATAATGAACTACAATTACATATTCACTTTTATTTTTGTAAGATCTGTTGGTCTAAAAAAAACTTGTTTGGCTTTTTGGGGACTCCCAGGAACGTAACCCTATTTTTCCCATAAGTTCTGTTAATTATTTAACACGAAATTATCTAACACGACTTTTTCAGGAACGTAACTATCATTCTAAATGACGATCTACTGTATTACAAAAGTTATTTTCAGACTACATAACGAGTCAGCTGTAAATAACTTTATAACAGCTATGATTAACATTGACTGGCATAATGAGTTAGAAACATATTCAGATATTAATGAATCATCAAAATTTCCTTATAAAAACCCACCACCTCTATAACAAACTTTGCCCTAAAAAAACTAAACATATCACAGCTAAGAGACTTAACAATCCCTGGCTAACACCCAGCATCCTTAAATCCATTAACAAAACGCTCCAAAATGAAAAACTATACAGAAAGGGGTCTAATACCAGAGAACAATCCAAACGCTACTCATCAATACTTACGAGCCTGATAAGAAGATCAAAAAAATTGTATTATGAGAACAGACTCCAGAACATAAAAGGTGATATGAAAAAGACCTGGAAGACCCTATCTGCAATTCTAGGAAATAAAAAGATATTGAAAAATAACACCATCAAATTATCAAAAACAGATGAACCCCTACTCTCACCTACTGAGACAGCAAACAGACTTAATGTTTTCTACTCCACTATAGGAAAAAATCTAGCGAGTAAAATCCCAAGCTTGAACACCGTCCAACAGACTACCTCACAAACACCTACCCTAATCGCTATTCCTAGCTCCTACCAACCCAATTGAAGTCTCGCTCATAATCAATACCCTTAAAAACAAGGCAGGAGACATAAACAGCTACCAACTTTTATGTACAAAAAGCTTCACAGGTACTGTCACCAATTATAGCAACACTATTCAATAAATCCATTGAAGCCTCTACCTTTCCATCAATTCTCAAAATAGCTAGGGTCACCCTGATCCACAAAGGAGGTGATCAAACAGACTTGAATAATTATAGACCAATTTCTAATTTACCACTTCTTTCTAAAATCTTCGAAAAATTAATTCATAGACAAATCTATTCCTTCCTCGTCTCACACAATGTACTCAACCCCTGTCAATTTGGATTCAGGACAAACAAGAGCACAAACGATGCTATTAAGCACATGTTGGAGTCAATATACACCGCACTTGAGAAGAAAGAAGTCCCACTGGGAATCTTCATTGATCTACGCAAAGCTTTTGATACAGTCGACCATGATGTACTGCTCACAAAATTAGCACACTATGGTATAAGGGGGCACCCACTCAACTACCTAAAGTCATACCTCACCAACGAAGCCAATATGTGTACACAAATGGAGCGAACTCTTCCACACAACAAATTACAGTCGGAGTCCTCAAGGAAGTGTCCTGGGGCCCTCCTATTCCTCATTTACATAAATGACTACCGAATGCATCACAACTACTCAAACCCATTTTATTTGCAGATGACACAACATATGTCTTCTTCACCCAAATCCAGTTATACTGGCCAACACTGTTAATGCCGAATTACAGAAAATATCAACATGGATGACGACTAACAAGCTTACTATCAATACTGACAAGACCTACTTCATACAGTTTGGAAGCAAACCACAAATGTTCCACTTAACATAACACTCAATGGTACACCCATCACAAGACTCACAGAGGGAAAAATTCCCTAGGAATCCACCTTGACAGTAGCTTAAATTCCAAACACATATACAACAAATTTCCAAGAAAATCTCAAGACAGTAGGCATATTATCAAAGATACGCTATTATGTACCTCAATCAGCTCTCCTTGCACTATATCATTCACTTATCTACCCGTATCTCACCTATGGAATCTGTGCATAGGGATCAACAACGTTAAATCACCTTAGCCCCTCATAACACAACAAAAGGTTGCAGTCAGAATGATAACAAATTTCCCTCTAGACAGCATACTCCACCAATATTCAAAAGTCTCAAACTACTCACCGTAAAGAACATTCATACTTACTCTTGTGCCTACTACATATATAAAACTTTACACTCTAATATAAACCCTCTGCTCAAAACTCTCCTCACCAATTTTAATAGGACCCATGACCACAACACAAGACACAGATCACTTTTGATATACCCCGTGTTCATATCAACCTATGTAAAATTCTATGCACATAAAGGGCCCCAGAATCTGGAATTCATTACCAGAAAATATTAAGATAATCTTGTCTGAAAATCAATTTAAGACTCAACTCAAAAACCACCTACTCGCCCAAAACTAAATGATCATACTATAAACTACTTTGAAAAATGCTCATTATTACTTTCCTATACGATAATCTCAATTTTTAATATTTTTTTATTAACACATGGGCCCGATTCCCACCAAGGCAGGGTGGCCCGAAAAGAAAAACTTTCATCATCATTCACTCCATCACTGTCTTGCCAGAGGGTGCTTTACACTACAGTTATAAAACTGCAACATTAACACCCTCCTTCAGAGTGCCGGCACTGTACTTCCCATCTCCAGAACTCAAGTCCGCCTGCCGGTTCCTGAATCCTTCATAAATGTTACTTTGCTCACACTCCAACAGCCGTCAAGATTAAAAACCATATGCCTCCATTCACTCCTATCAAATACGCTCACAATGCTTGCTGGAAATCCAAGCCCCTCGCACACAAAACTTCCTTTACCCTCCCTCCAACCTTTCCTAGGCCGACCCCTACCCCGCCTCCCTCCACTCAGATTTATACTCTCGAAGTCCTCTGTCTCGTTCCATTCTCTCTACATGTCCAAACCACCTCAACAACCCTCCTCAGCTCTGGACAATCGTTTGGTAATCCCGCACCTCCTCCTAATTTCCAAACTCCGAATTCTCTGCATTATATTCACACCACACATTGACCTCAGGCTGACATCTCCACCGCCTCCAGCCTTCTCCTCGTTGCAACATTCATCACCCATGCTTCACACCCATATAAGAGCGTTGGTATAACTATACTCTCATCTTCCCCTCTTTACTTCCATGGACAAGGTTCTTTGTCTCCACAGACTCAGTGCTCCACTCACCCTTTTCCCTCATCAATTCTATGATTCACCTCATCCTTCATAGACCCATCCGCCGACATGTCCACTCCCAAATATCTGAATACATTCACTCCTCCATCTCTCTCCTCCAATCTGATATCAATCTTTCGTCACCTATTCTTTTTGTTATCCTCATCACCTTACTCTTTCCTATATTCACTTTCAATTTTCTTCTTTTACACACCCTACCAAATTCATCCACCAACCTCTGCAACTTTCTTCAGAATCTCCCAGCACAGTGTCATCAGCAAAAGCAACTGTGACAACTCCCACTTTGTATTTGCTTCTTTATCTTTTAGCCCAAAACCTCTTGCCAAGACCCTCACATTCACTTCTCTTACAACCCCATCTATAAATATATTGAACAACCACGGTGACATCACATCCTTGTCTAAGGCCCACTTTTACTGGGAAATAGTCCCCTTCCCTCCTACACACTCTAACCTGAGCCTCACTATCCTCATAAAAACTCTTCACTGCTTTCAGCAATCTTCCTCCTATTCCATACACCTGCAACATCTGCCACAAATCCATAAATGCCACAAAAACATCTTTACCCTTATCCAAATACTGTTCACCTATATGTTTCACTGTAAACACTTGGTCTCACCCCCTACCTTTCCTAAAGCCCCTTGTTCATCTGCTATCCTGCTTTCTGTGTTACTCTAATTCTTTGAATAATAACTCTACCATACACTTTATAGGTACCTAACATACTTATTCCCCTATATTTATAGGGAATAAGTCTGTTAGTATTTTAATAATATGTTACTATTATCTTACCCCCTACTCATATTATAAGTTAATGTCAAAATGCTCAATGTTATTTTCCTTAAGATAATCTCAATTCCATATTATCATTCAAGAATCTTAACACCTGTAACAATCTAATATCTAATATCATTATATAATAATTTAAACAGTAAATTTCATCATATTGTAATTTTGAAAATAATTTTTAACTAGAATAAACTCAATAAATTTCTCTAATATTAAGTACTTAGTTTTAAGGACTAGAATAAGCTGCTCCTAATGCCATGGCAAGTCAGTGGCTCTCCTTGCACTCAATTTACATTGTAACTACCGATACCTATGTAATCTGCAATCTGCAATGAAATAAAATTTGTTTGTTTGTTTATTTGTTTGTTATCTCTGATGTTACGTAAAAGGTCACCAAGTACAGGAAGTGGGAAGCGAACTTGAATTGTTTTAGCATTTAACTTCCTAAAGTCAATCACTGGGCGCAAGTACCGTCCTTCTTAGGTACTAAGATCAGGGAGCATTCCAAGGGAATTGCTAGGTTCGATAACACCATCATCAAGCATCTGGTTGATTAATTCATCTGCGACAGCCACTTGTGAATGAGGTATTCTGTACGCCTTGGTCTAGTACCAGGTTTAAATGGAATACGATGGGACAATAAGTTCGTAATACCCATCTTCTCACCTGGTAAGGCTTACGACGTTTGTTCAAAAGATTCAACAAACGTTTGACTTCATCTGGGAAGTCAGTGGGAGCTAAGTCTTTCTCTTCTACTGGTGGAATGGATTGACCCAGTGAAGTTGATGGGCCTTTCCGGTTGAAATAGCACTGACCCACTGGTCAGGTGACAACTCATCCCCAACCGAACAGGGTAAGGATGTGAACAAGGTCAATAATATTGGATTTGCTCAGGCCGAACACTGTGACTGGAAGTGTTGGCAAGAAAGATATGGATCTACAGGCGTGATCACGAACCAGGGTCGTGACTCACTAGCTACTAATGCTATCACTGAACTGCTAGTGACACCCTACAAGAAGGAGCACCTGCAAGCAGGAGCACCTGCAAGCAGGAGCACCTGCAAGAAGGAACACCTGCAAGAAGAAGTACCTGCAAGCAGGGCACCTGCAAGAAGGAACACCTGCAAGAAGGAGCACCTGCAAGCAGGGCATCTGCAAGAAGGAGCATCTGCAAGAAGGAGCACCTGCAAGCAGGTGACTCTGGGAGAAGTGTGCATCTGATTCTTAATCTACTTACAACTATCTCACAATGAAGACTTCTGTTTAAACATAGAGGCTAAATATACCCATGTCTTGGACTCAAAATAAGTTGTAATGAACAACTTGAGTCCATAGACTATGTGTCCTTGGGGGGAGGGTAAAATTATATCTACTGTTAAAGCTCCTGGGCTGAAGAAAGGAGTTTAGTTAGGTTACAGTTGGTGCCTCTGGTTGAATATAATGCAGTAATTTATTACTTTCGGATCATTCCTATTAGAGGTCTGGGTTAGCCTAGATGGTAGAGTGTTGGACTGTCAGTTTACTGACTACAGTTCGACCCCTCTCGCACACCCTTCTGCTTATTAATCCAATGTCTTGTTGAATAATGTATAAATAAGCTAGTCTGTAAGTACCTCTTTCCAGTGACACAGAGTAAGGAAAAAAATTATTGATGATTTATATTGTTCTTAAGTCTTTTTAGATTCACACTCATATATAAACTTTTGTTTAATTAATTAACTAACTCAGGTGCTAACTCAGGTGCTATAGTTTTAGATTCTTACTAGCTGTAAATTGACTACCTTAGCTCATTTTTTCATTTTTAAACATATTCAACGTACTAACTCACGTGCCAAGAAATCCTTTTGCATTGTCCTATTCTTGGTCTACTTGCGTTGTTCTATTTTTAAGTTTAATTATAAATCACACTAAATCTTATGATTCCAAACATTGATCCTGATACCAACCTTCTATTAAATGACTTACATGAACCTAACAACAACTGTCATTATTACACAGCAGAACAGGCTAAAACACTACTCAAATCCAACAATAACATAACTATCTTTAATTACAATGTCAGATCTTTAACAAACATTTTGATGACCTCACTGCATTATTAAACTCACTTCGGCCAGTATGTCCATCATTGTCTCACTGAAACATGGTTAAACCCTCATACTACAGATATCTATGCCATTCCTGGTTACACAGCCATACACAATTGTCGGCCAGACCAACAAGGAGGTGGCACAGCTATGTTCTACTCAGACCAGCTTGAATGTATTAACAATACATGCACAAGAGATGAACATGGAGAATATATAAAGCTAAATTTAAATCCAAATATCTACAAAAACCTCTCACAGTTATAAACATCTATAGATTACCACAGTCAAACATTCAGCAATTTAGTGAAAAATTAAGAAGTAGATTACTGATGCACACATGAACAAAGACCACTTAATCCTCCAGGCGACTTCAATATAAACCTCCTACAAGACCAGGACCCACTAGTAACTGAATTCACAAAACACTATGAGCAACTGCTTGCTGCTCCCGACAATAACAAAACCTAGAGAATCTCTGAGACCTGTGGCTCTCTATTAGACCATATCTGGACTAACACCATATCCCCATTAAAATCAGGCATAATCACAGACAATGCCCCTTCCAATAACACTGCAGGTACCAAGTCCTTTTCTGGGGTTACTGGCCTTTTTCTTTTAACCCTTTGGGGGTCCAAGGGGTCTGTCTGAAACTCTTTCTCAGGGTCCACGAATTTAAAAAAAAAAAAAAAAAAATTCTTATGAAATGATAGAGAATCTTTTCCGATCAAAACGCCACAAAATTATGAAATTTGATCGAAAACTAGGAATTATGCTTTCGGAAGTTAGCGATACCCATGACATTTACGCATCGGCGATTTCGCCCACTTTGAGCCCTATTTTTGCAAATTCCAATGTTTCAGTCTACTAAAATTATAGCTATTTCCTAGAACTCCATTTCTTCTATTGATTGAGTACAAGAAACCGCCTATTTACCAATTTCAACTACCCAAAATAGTGGTCAGAAAATGGCAATTTGGCCAATTTACACAATTTTCAAACAATGCCAATTTCAAAATAGGGTCCATAATAGACAAGGCAGACATTCCTGGCACTAAAATAACATCTTCTGTTCATTAGTCACATCTCCAGGCCCCTCTTACATTACTTTTGCTTTCCATTTTGAATTTTTATTCTACAAAAAATAGAAGATTTACTGTATACAACTGCATCATTGTAAAAATGGTATAAATAATATCAGCGCACTTGTGCAGAATATTAGACTCTCCAGTTGATGTGTATTGGACCATAGTGTGATTTGTTTACTCTTGAACATCGGAAAATCGAACATTTTGCTATTTTACGCTCAGTTTCAAGGTACTTGTCATCATGAAACCAGTCAAATTATCTCTGTTTCTGTAATATATCATCTATTCTATAAAATGAGACTAAGAAAAAGAGAATACAAGCATAAATACCATACGAAAATAGACTGCCAAAGTGGCTGTTTTAAACCAAAAAAACGGTCGATTTTTTTCCCTCATTATCTTTGGTGCAGGAATTTTTTCTGGCAATAATTAACTAAACCCACCTGCGGTTTGGGTTCAGAATTTGGGCGTTCCTGGCGTCAATCCACGTGCTTTAAACGTGCTTGTCGACCATAACCCCGAAAGGGTTAATTCCCTAGGACCAGGTTGGAGTCACTGGACCCCCTCTAACCAAAAATCTGCCCAGGGGCTCTGTCTGGCATTTCTTTAAAACATCCCTGAAATGGGACACCACATTGTCATGTTGCCGCATGGCACATCAGTCCTTTTGACAGTCTTTAACCCTTTGGTGGTCAACAGGGCTTCTCGGAAACACGCTCTAAAGGTCAAATTTAAAAAAAAAAATAATTTTTCTTATGAAATTATAATTTTTTTCCGACCCTTAACAGCACCATAAGTTTGTTTGAATGAAAACTTCGGAATTAACTCTGAGTTATCAGTCTCGAACATGTTTACACATCGGATTTCCCCCCACTTTAAACCATATTTTTTGGCCAATTCCAATGTTCCAGTCCACTAAAATAAAAACTATTTGCTAGAACTTCATTTCTTCTATCGTTGAGTAAAGAAACTCCTTATTACAATTTCAACAAAAATTGGTCAGAAAATGACAATTTGGCCAATTTCACACAAATTTCAAACTATGCCAATTTCAAAATGGGTCCAGAATAAACAAGGCGCTTCCTGGCACTAAAATAACATCTTCTCTGTTCATTAGTCATGTCTCAGACCCCTCTTACTTACTTTTGCTTTCATTTTGAATTTTTATTCTCCAAAATAGAAGTTTTCTGTTATTTATCAACTGCATCATTGTAAAAATGGTATAAATAATTATCAGCACTTGTCAAAAATATTAGTCACCAGTTGATGTGTATTGGACGCATAGTGGGGTTTGTTTCTTTTGGGTTCCAAATCGTTTTTGCTTTTGAGCTTAATTTCAAGGTACTTGTCATTTTAAACCAATCAAAATCATCTCTATTTTGTAATATATCTTCCATTCTATCACATGAGACCAAGAAACGAGAATACAGTGGACCCCGGTTTCGTGGTTCTTATTTCGTAAACATCGTGTTTAAAGCTTTTTCATTTTGATAATCGTAAAATGGCTCGTGTTTCGTAATGTATTAGACCTGTCCGCCCTGCCCTGTGCGAACCCGGATGCCCCATAAGCGTTGTTTACCATTGGGGCATTCCAGCGCGCTCTTTCAAACATTCACAAAAATTTGGTGTTTTTTTGGTGGTTTAATGACTGCACTGTGAAATAAGTCACCAGGTCAAGCTTCCAGTGGCACCTGGGTACATTCATAGTGAGTGTAGCATTCATGCAGTGAGTGTGCAGGCTGAGGAGTTTGATTCATGCAGGGGGTTTACATTTAGAAGTTTAGCATTCATGCGTGATTGCATTCTCAGTGAGTGTAAAGCATAGTGGTTAGCAGCATGCAGGGAGTTTGCAGAGCAGGGGTTTAGCATTCCTGTTGGTTTGCAGGCTGAGGGGGTGTAGCTGATGCGGGTTTAGTTGTGCGGGAGTTTAGCATTGATGGGGAGTTTGCATTGTGCGGAGTTTGTGTTGATGCGGGCTGTAGCATTCTAGGGAGTGTGCATTCATGCGGGGTGTAGCATTCATGCGGGGGTAGCATTCATGCAGGGAGTGTGCAGGCATGCGGGGAGTGGGGGCATGCGGGATTAGCAGGCATGCGGGAGGTAGCTTTGCAAGGGTGGCAGGGAGAGGAGTGGCATTCATGCGGGGGTGCATTCAGCAGGGAACATTCATGCGGGAGTGTAGCATTCATGCGGGGAAAGTAGCATTCATGCAGGGATTACAGGCATGCGGGAGTGTTGAGGTGGGAGTGTGCGGCATGCGGGAGTGTGCAGGCATGCGGGAGTGTGGGAAGTGGGGTTCCCCTTGTGAGGCTGAAGAATTCCTCTAACAAGTGTTTAATTTGATTAAACAGGCCGGTTTTTAAGAAAATGCCCAAGGGACCTTATTATCTACCCTATCTTTCGTCCTAACTCTTCAATAAAAGTAAGTAAAATTAATATTATTATTTTTAATTATTTTTTTTGTGAATATTTGTTTGTGGAACGATTAATTGTATTTACATTATTTTTTTTGAAATAATGGTTAATTTGTAAACTTTGTGTTAAGTAATAGCTCCTGGAGATTAATTAAATGGGGTCCATTTACAATAAATACCATAAAAAATAGACTCAAACTCACTGTTTTAACCCCATATTAAACATAGATATCGTTTGTCGCGTCTGATCCGAACGAGATCTCGTTTTTATTTTCATTTAAATTTGGGATGGCCTGGTCGCCTAGACATGGAAATGGGTCTGGCCTCATGTCGCAGTATTAAAAAAATCCCTGGACCATTAGACTTTGTGGGAGCACCAGTTCAATTGAGTGCCAGCTAGGCAAATCTGTGCAAACCCAGGGATTCACTGAGTATGTTAATTAACACTCCCCTTATAAGACGAAAAAAATGTTTAGATAAATACATGAGTGGCTGGGTGGGTGTGAGTTGGACCTGCTAGCTTTCACTAGGTCTGATGCCATGCTTCCCTTCAGAGGATGTGACCTGTAGGTGGGTCATTTTCTAAGCTTGGGGTGGGGGTGAATCCTTTGCAGGGCCGTAGGCCTTTACAGTGTTCCTTTTTTTTATGTTCTTATGTATTGGCAGGCTGGCTTTGGCTGTCTTTTGTCTATATTTTCTGTCTATATCTCTGTCAATTGTTCTGTCTATATCTGTCTATATCTGTTGTCCTATATCCTGTATCTTCTATTTTCTGTCAAATTATATATTTTTTTTTCAACAAGTGGCCGTCTCCCACCAGGCAGGGTGAAAAAAGAAAGAAAATCCCCAAAACGAAAATACTTTCATCATCATTCAATCTTTCACCACACAAACATAATCCTGTCTTTGCAGAGGAGCTCAGATGACAGCTGGTTTCCCTCCTGTGTCCTATCCCGACCCCTCCTTTAAAGTGCAGGCTTGTTTTTCCCCATTTCCAGGACTCAAGTCAATAAATCAATTAACTGGTTTCCCTGAATCCCTTCACAAAATGTTTGCTACACTCCAACAGATGGTCATGTCCCAAAAACCTTGTCTCCATTCACTCCTATCAACCGCTCACACATGCCGGAAGCCCAAGCCCCTCGCCCACAATATCTCCTTTACCCCTTCCCTCCAACCTTTCTGGGGCCCCCTCCCCCCTTCCTTCCCCTACAGATTTATCGCTTCCAAGTCATTCTCTTTGATCCATTCTCTCTAAATGACCAAACCCCTCAACAACCCCTCTTCGCCCACTGACAAATACTTTTAAACTCCACACCTTCTCCTAATTTCCACTTTCCCAATTTTTATAATATTTACACCAACAGCCCTTAGACAGGACATCTCCACCCTCCAGCCTCCTCCTCTCTGCAGCTTTTGCAACCCATGCTTCACACCCATATAAGAGTGTTGGTCGACTATACTTTCGTACTTTCCCCTTTTTTGCCCCATGGATAACGTTTTTTCTCCACAAAACCTCAGGCACCACTCACCTCCGCCTTCAAACCCATCCGCTGACACGTCAACTCCCAAATATCTGAAAACATTTACTTCTTCCATAATCCCTCTCTCCCAAAGTGATACCAACTTTTCTTTATTTAAATCGTTTGATCCCTCATCACCTTTTTATCTATGTTCACTTTTAACTTTCTACCTTTACACACTCTCCCAAACGTCCACTAATTTGAAACTTTTCTTTAGAATCTCCCATAAAAATCATCGCAAAAAGTAACTGTGCCACTCCCACTTTGCATTTAATTCTCCAAATTTAACCCACCCCTCTCCCCAACACCCTAGCATTTACTTCTTTTCCCCCATCTATAAATATTTAAACAACCATGGTGACCACATCCCTGTCTGATCTTTTCTGGAAATAATCTCCCTCTCTCCTACACACCCCAACCTGAGCCTCCACTATCCTCATAAAATCTCTTTACATTGTAACTTACTACCTATTCCATACACTTGCAACTTTACATTCTCCCCTATCCACTCTATCATTGTTTTCTAAATCCATAAATCAATAAAAACTTCACCTTTTCTAAATACTGTTCACATATAGCTTACTGTAAACACTTGATCTAAAATCCCTACCCCTCAAACCCCCTTTTCTCATTAATCCTACTTTTGTCTTCCTCTAATTCTTTCAATAATTAACCCGCCTACACTTTACCTGGTATACTCAGTAAACTTATTCCCCTATAATTTTTACACTCTTTTATCCCCTTCCTTTATATAAAGGAACTATACATTCCCCTGCAATCCCTTCCTTCCCCCTTTCATACATTTATTAAACAAAAATACCAACCACTCCAGCCTATATCCCCCCCCGCTTTTAACATTTGTGTCTTTCTATCAATTCCAGCTCTTTTACCCTTTCATTCTTAATGCCTCCCACCTCCCCACACTCCATCCTGCTCTTCTTCACTCCTAAACGATGTTGTACCTCCCTGGAAATGAAAACCCTTTTCCTTTTTTTTGCATTTAAAAAATTTCCCCAAAAAAATTCCCCCTCTACCCAATATAGCTCCCCATCTATAACCCACTCTGTTTTAACGACAAATCCATTCGTTCCAGGCTTTTTTCCTTTTTTTTCTCACTCAAAATTTTTTTTTGTTTTCAGAAATTTCTTGACAGAGCCCATTCTTTATTTTCCTTTTTTCACTCTCTCACCCTCTCTTCACCTTTCTTTTTCTCCTATCTCTGCTCTTCTATTAACACTTCTTTTTTAAAAAACCCCTTTAACTACCTTTTTTCTTTTTTCCCCCCTTTCTTTTCATTCCATCACTCCTCCTCTTTTTACCCCCCCCCTATAGCCACAAACTTTTCCCCACATTATAATAGTGCATTTTTAAAAAAATCCCCAATCTCTTCAACCCCCCCCTCATACTTGCTGCCCCCCTTTCTGCCTAGTTGCTTATATCTCACCTAACTTTTCCTCCTCCCTTGTTTATACCTTTTCCCTCTCTTCTTGCTGGTGATTTTTTTTTGTCCCCCCTACCTTTTTTTCTAACTGTGGGTACCCAAATAAAAATCTGATATATCCCCTTTCCCCTTAAAAGTACATCCCGAAGCCTCTCATCAACCTTTTATCCACCAATACATAATCCCCAAACTCTTTCCCCGTGTTTTTCATCCTTGTATTTTATTTACCCCCTTTTTTAACAAAAAAATATTTACTTTTTTCCAAACCTCTTTCTAAAACTAAATTTGGTTCCCTTTCCCAAAAACCCCCCCCAATTTTTCCTCTCCCTCTAAAACTTTTTTCCCTTTTTTCATTAAAACCCCCAACCCCCAAAATTTCTCTCCGGGTTTAAAACCCCCCCACACTCACTCAACATTTCCCAAAATCCCCCCTCTCCTCTCCTTCTCTCTTCCCCCGGTGCATAAAAAACCCAAAACCCCTTTTCATCAACCTTTATTTTTCCCAAATTTTTTAATTTTTAATTTTATTCCTTCTTTCCCTTTTGCCAAACTGATTATTAAACTTTTTTGCCACCCCCTTTTTTAAGACCCAACTCTATTTAAAACCCCGAAAAATCCCTTTTTTTTCCCCCCCCTGAAACTCCCCCCCCCCTTAATTTTTCCCCAAACCCCGGGGGTGAGGGGCCCTAGGAAAGTGTTCCTGGGGTAAAATTTTTTTTTGGGAAAAAAAAAAATTATTTTTTCTTATGAAATATAAAATTTTTCCCCTTTATAACCCCCCAAAATTTTTTAAAAAAGTAAAAATTTAAGGGGAATTTTATTTTTGGGGAAATTAGCTAGCCTGACATTTTTTAAAGGGGTTTTACTTTGGGGCTCTATTTTCAAAATTTCCCCAAATTTTAAAGTCCCCCAAAAAATTTTTAAAAACTACTTTAAAAATCCATTTCTTCATCATTGGGGTACAAAAAACCCCCTTTTCCCCCAAATTTTATCTACCCAAAAAAAATTGGTTCAGAAAATGGCAATTTTCAATTTCACACAAATTTCAACCCCCCAAATTTTAAAAAGGGGGCCGAGTAAAAAAGGGCAGACATTCCCACTAAAATAACAAATTTTTTGTTCATTAGTCCCCCCCCCCGGCCCCTCTTACATTACTTTGCTTTTCCCTTTTTAATTTTATTCTCACAAAAAAAAGAAGATTTACTGTTATGTATACAACTCATCATTGTAAAAATGGAAAAAAAAAATCAACACTTTTTCATGAATATAAGACTCGCCAGTTGATTTTTTGGGGGCATAGTGTGATTTGTTTACTCTTGAACATCGTCAAAAAAAAAAACATTTTCCTACTTTGAGGGTCAATTTCAAAAGGGGGTTGTCATTGTCATACCAATCAAAAAACATCTCTATTTCTGTAAATTCTTTTTTTCAAATGAGACCAAAAAAACAGTAAAAAAAAAAATACCATGAAAATCGACTGCAAAGTCACTGTTTTAATAAAAAAAAAAATCAAGTTTTTTTTTAAAAATTTTTTGTGTGTCTGGGATTTTTTATACTTTCTTTTTTCCACAGACCCCCTTCCTTTTTATTTTTCCTACCAGACGTTTTTCTTAAATTTAGGGGCTAAAATTTGGGGGTCTGGGACGGCCCCCCTCCGTAAACGTACTGAGGGCCCCACCCCCCCAAAAGGGGTTTAAAACCCGGGAAACCAGCTTCTTTTTTATTCCCCAACATCTACAATCATCTCTTATCATTGGGACAACATCCGCACCCCCCCCGGCAGGATGGTAGTACCCCCTTTTTTCTACCAAAAAACCCACTTTTTTAATATATATATATATATATATATATATATATATATATATATATATATATATATATATATATATATATATATATATAAAATAGTAGGTTGGTGGGGAGCAAACCCAAAACCCCGCCAGGTTATCGAAACCAAACTGTTTTACATGATGGTAAAGGGTTGCTGGTGTCTTTTTTCTTGGGTCATAAAAAAGGATAACGGGGATATCTGGGTACTTCTACTTACATTTTGGTCACACTACACTGACATGCACATATATATATATACATACACACATCTAGGTTTTTTTTCTTTTTTTTTTTAAAAGCTCCTGTTCTTTTTTTTTTATTGTCCATGGGGGGAAAAAGGGAAAAAAAACTTTCCTCCGTAAACAACGTGTCGTATGGCGACCCCAAAAAGGGGGAAGGGGGAAAACCCCCTTTTCCTGTACCAAAATTTTTTAAAAAAAAAAAAGAAAAACTTTATAAAACTGGGTTGTTTGAATTGGTGGATGTAGTGCGGGGTAAGA
>WNWK01022440.1:0-32552 GCA_009830355.1 Cherax destructor
TACGATACACCACTATGATGCTGTTAATTAGGTGAGTGTAGGTCATGATGATTTAGCTGTCTGTACTCTATCTCTTCTCCTGAGTGATCACTTGTTTAACTACCCATACAGTCCACTTAAATTTAACGTAATATAATTATAATACATGATCTTCTCAGATTTATTTATACTGGTCCAGAGTGCTGTGAGATAACGAGAATATTGAAGGTACCCCCTCGGTGCGGCCAGGAGCGGGTAAAGTTCTCACATACCTTAAAGGGAATGACTGCGGTAAAATTATACGAGTCTGTCATCTCCCTGGGAGTTTGTTTATTGCTAGTGGCGGTGTCCCAGATAGACTTATCTCTCACAATTCCCCACATTAATGTTGTCATATCATGTGTTGTTAATGTTGTCATATCATGTGTTGTTTATGTTGTCATATCATGTGTTGTTAATATTGTCATATCATGTGTTGTTAAAGTTGTCATATCATGTGTTATTAATGTTTTCATACCATGTGTTGTCAATGTTGTCATATAAATTGTTGTTAATGTTGTCATATCATGTGTTGTTAATGTTGTCATATCATGTGTTGTTAATGTTGTCATATCATGTGTTGTTGATGTTGTCATATCATGTGTTGGTAATGTTGTCATATCATGTGTTGTTAATGTTGTCATATCACGTGTTGTTAATGTTGTCATATCATGTGTTGCTAATGTTGTCATATCATGTGTTGTTAATGTTGTCATATTATGTGTTGTTGATGTTATCATATTATGTGTTGTTAATGTTGCCATATCATGTGTTGTTAATGTTGTCATATCATGTGTTGTTAATGTTGTCATATTATGTGTTGTTGATGTTATCATATTATGTGTTGTTAATGTTGTCATATCATGTGTTGTTAATGTTGTCATATCATGTGTTGTTAATGTTGTCATATCATGTGTTGTTAATGTTGTCATATTATGTGTTGTTAATGTTGTCATATCATGTGTTGTTAATGTTGTCATATCATGTGTTGTTAATGTTGTCATATCATGTGTTGTTAATGTTGTCATATCATGTGTTGTTAATGTTGTCATATTATGTGTTGTTGATGTTATCATATTATGTGTTGTTAATGTTGTCATATCATGTGTTGTTAATGTTGTCATATCATGTGTTGTTAATGTTGTCATATCATGTGTTGGTAATGTTGTCATATCATGTGTTGTTTATGTTGTCATATCATGTGTTGTTAATATTGTCATATCATGTATTGTTAAAGTTGTCATATCATGTGTTATTAATGTTTTCATACCATGTGTTGTCAATGTTGTCATATAAATTGTTGTTAATGTTGTCATATCATGTGTTGTTAATGTTGTCATATCATGTGTTGTTAATGTTGTCATATCATGTGTTGTTGATGTTGTCATATCATGTGTTGGTAATGTTGTCATATCATGTGTTGTTAATGTTGTCATATCACGTGTTGTTAATGTTGTCATATCATGTGTTGCTAATGTTGTCATATCATGTGTTGTTAATGTTGTCATATTATGTGTTGTTGATGTTATCATATTATGTGTTGATAATGTTGCCATATCATGTGTTGTTAATGTTGTCATATCATGTGTTGGTAATGTTGTCATATTATGTGTTGTTGATGTTATCATATTATGTGTTGTTAATGTTTTCATATCATGTGTTGTTAATGTTGTCATATCATGTGTTGTTAATGTTGTCATATCATGTGATGTGTTATTGATGTTTTCATACCATGTGTTGTTAATGTTGTCATATAAATTGTTGTTAATGTTGTCATATCATGTGTTGTTATTGTTGCCATATCATGTGTTGTTAATGTTATCATATCATGTGTTGTTAATGTTGTCATATCATGTGTTGTTAATGTTGTCGTATCATGTGTTGTTAATGTTGTCATATCATGTGTTGTTAATGTTGTCATATCATGTGTTGTTGATGTAGTCATATCATGTGTTGTTAATGTTGTCATATCATGTGTTGTTAATGTTGTCATATCATGTGTTGTTAATGTTGTCATATCATGTGTTATTAATGTTGTCATATCATGTGTTATTAATGTTTTCATATCATGTGTTGTTAATGTAGTCATATCATGTGTTGTTAATGTTGTCATATCATGTGTTGTTAATGTTGTCATATCATGTGTTGTTAATGTTGTCATATCATGTGTTGTTAATGTAGTCATATCATGTGTTGTTAATGTTGTCATATCATGTGTTGTTAATGTTGTCATATCATGTGTTATTAATGTTTTCATATCATGTGTTGTTAATGTTGTCATATCATGTGTTGTTAATGTAGTCATATCATGTGTTGTTAATGTTGTCATATCATGTGTTGTTAATGTTGTCATATCATGTGTTATTAATGTTTTCATATCATGTGTTGTTAATGTTGTCATATCATGTGTAACTTCAACATCTATATGAAAAAACTATATGTTATGTACGCAAAAGTAAACAAAATCTTGGTTAAATTAGTTACATACTTACAGTAAACTGATAAAAAAATGGGGTTATGAAATACAGGCATCAGAGGTAATCATGTGTTATGCAGGTTTCTGCATGACATTTAAATATACGTAATATATAGCTATTGGAGAAGTGTGCCATAAATTTCAGGTAATTAGGAAAAACAGTAATAATAATGTATAACCTTTAGATAAATGTAAATGATAATTTTAGAAATATGCTGTGCTTTTGGTGAATACTGTAAAGTAAGTTTAAGCGGTGAAATAGAGAAATCCAGCTAGGGATTTATTTTCCAAATGTTTGTGGTGAGGGTGGCGGCGTCCGCGTGGGTTACACATGTGCGCGGCATGGATAGCGGCTGGCGAGACGGAGCCTGTGTTCAGCTAAGTTTGTGATGTTGTATTCCCTTTTGGTGTAGCTAACTCAAGCCATAGGCTCTTTTAATGGTGTACCAGTACACACCCTGGGCTCGGACATGGTCGGGGCCCGAAGGGACGAGTGTGAACTGAAGAAATAGGAGGAGATGTGTTCTGGAGGATGGGAGTGGTGGCTGGGCTGACCGCTTGGTGAATTGTTTTGTTTTTGAAGTGACCACCCGGCCGCCTTCTCCGTCCTGTACTGTTTTTGAGGGGGTTTGGCTAATTGATATGTGAAGAGGTGTGTTTGGACTGTATATAGTTTAATATAAGTAAATAAATTTATATTTTCTTACCTAGGAATTTTTGTGTGGAACCTTCTGATACCCTAACCCAGTGGAGCACTAAACCACACTGGTAATATCCAGCTTTGTTTAGGGGGATAGACCTGGAAGGCCTAGTTTTACAGGGGTTTTGTGTAACTTTTACCCTTTGCCCTTAGACAAGGCATTAGGCCTCAGGGAAACCCCAATTTCTGCGTAACATGGGGGCCTGTATATGGGAGAATTATCAAATTTTGTGATAATTCAAGTTTGCAACCTGGAAAGTTAATAATCATACTTTATTGGGTTGGTTAGAGGAAGGATTCACTAGAAAATACCTACACTAAAATGTGGCCTTACTTTTGCAGGTGTAGTACTCAGGTTACTGCTAGTTTTGTGTGAAATAGGTCTAATTTTTTTTGTTATTAGTGCCCATAATTTTTCTGGGACCTAAATTACCTTTGCAGGTGCTCTATTGCTTACTTTTATTGTTATTAATACATCTTGTTATTAATACCAGTATTTTTGGGGGGAACAATTGCCTTTGCAGGTGCAATAACCCCAGATTTTATTTGTTTTGTTTGCAGTATTGCTGATTTTTCAAGGTGTTATTAATACATATTTTTGTTGAATAATTTACACTTGCAGGTGCAATATTGCTGATTTTTAAGGGTGTTAATAATACAAATTTTGGTGCATAATTTACCTTTGCATGTGCAATATGGTTGGTTTTCTTGTTATTAATACCTAATTTTTTTTTGGAGATATTTTTCCTTGGCAGGTGAAATAGCTCTATTTTTTCTGCCAGATTTTTGTGTGCTATCCTGTTCAATTTTGGGAAGTTCCAGGATAATTACTCCTTGTGTTTCTTATACTAATTTTGTGTTGGTGCTTTACTGTGTGATTTATTATTTTATATAAGTTGTGGTAGATAGCAAGAGTTTGTGCTATATTTTCCCAAAATGTCTCACAGTGGTGAACTTGCTAGGGTTGTTGTGGGTGATGGAGGAAACCCTGGGTTAGGTTCCACTGGTAGGGACCTGGATAAGGAAGAACAACTTATGAGGTTGAAATTGGACATAATTGAGCAACAAAAGACTTGGTAAGGATTGAACGTACAAAGATCCAAGAACTACAAGACTTAGAAAGGTTAAAGCAAACCACCAACAAGTGTGTAAATGCATTTCAGTTGGACAAAGCCATAAAATTTGTGCCCAAGTTCCTCGAGAAAGACCCAGACCAGTTTTTTCTCTTATTTGAAAGTACGGCCAAATCCCAAGATTGGCCGGAAAAGGAATGGGCTACATTAGCACGTACACAATTAGTTGGTAAAGGCTTACAGGCAGTTAGTTCTCTAGAGGGACCAGACTTTGCTGATTATAAGAAGCTGAAGGAGGTAGTTTTATTGTCTTATCAGATTTTGCCAGAAAGGTATCGGCAGAAGTTTAGAGGGCTTAAATTTCAAGCAGGGCAGTCTCTCTTAGATTATGGTAAGGAGAAGATGTCACTTTTAGACAGGTGGTGGCGCTCCAAAGATGTGGGTGACAGTTATGAGAGAGTGCGTACCTTAATTTTGCTAGAGGATCTTTTAAAGAATGCTCCTCCTGACCTTAAGGCTTATCTTGAGGAGAAGGATCCGGATGATTTTAAATATGCTTTAGAGCTAGGTGATAGATTTTTAGCTAACCAAAAATTTGGTAGTAATTATCACCCACCCCCTACTAATAATGGTAAGTTTTCCCCACCTACCAGTAGGAATAAGAAATTTCAGAAGTTTAAGTCACCTGTTTTCCAGCCGGATAACCACCAGAATTTTAATAAGCCTAATTTTCCAGTACCTACCCAGGAAAGTTTTAAGTCCAGAGCCACTGGTCCTGGACTCCAGGGTACAGGTAGGACAAGCCCAGGTCTTCAGCGTCAAGAGACCCAACCTAGGTCAAATGGGCAGGAGACTCTTGGCAGTGACAACCCAGCCCCGGTAAAACCTGGTTTAAGGGGAGGTTTCGGTGCTGGCATGGGAGTGACTACCCGGCAGCTGATGCAGCTGGTTCAGGTCAAGGGATGTAGTGACTCCTTGAAGGCTATTCAACTGGCAGCTGTGACAGGGGAAGTGTTTCCAAAATTTACCAAATGTTTATTTTACAGAGCATGTAACCACGCAGTCATGGCAGAGCTGTTTGAGAAAAAGTTTCTGAATTCTCTACAGATTCCCGATGGAGAATATTCCAGTATTGAGAGGGGTGAGTTGACTTCTAACTGTTTCCCAACCACTTATCTTTTTACCAGGGTACCAGAGTTCCTGCCTCTCCCTAATACTTTTGTGTGTGTGGTTTTGAGATTTCTGGTAAAATTTTGTCAGCGAGGCTTTCACCAAGCCAACCAGAATTCCAATTATATGACATGTCATGTAGTTTTGAGATCCTTACTTATGGATGTCTATCACTTTGAGAGTCACAGAAAAGTAGGGTGTTTTTACCAGTCTCTCAGGACGATGCATTTTTGTTTTCCCCAGTACCAGAAGGACTGGGAAGAGGGGATGCCCCTCTTTTTCATTACCGTGTGGGGAAGCACTCTGGAATCATTAAGTCATGGGCTAGGTGAGAATGGTGATGCTTCCCCCTCGGTGTTTTTTCTCAGTTTCAGAGACTGTTTGGCTAAGATGAGAGGGGCGGCACTAGTGAACCAGCCTACGAGTCTGCCTAGGATAACGTGGGACCAGGAGGTGGTGCTACTTGATCTGGAGGCTAGTGAGGAGGTGGTGATACTGGAGCCGGCTCCTAGGAAAGCTATGATTGGGTTGGTGTGGAAACTGATGGTGGATACCGTCCCTGAAGATAATGTACACTGGAAAATTGTACGAGATGGTGGAAGCATTGGACCTACTGAAAGAAGGGTTGTAGTTGTGGCTCAGCCGTGGTGGGTCTTTGCAAAGGAGTTTTGGGATGCTGAAAATGGGGGCCAGGTGAATCCCCATGAGGTAAATGTGGCTGTGCACAGTCATCCTGTGTGGGGCAACATAAACTTGTGGGAAGAAATCTGCCGTGATGAAGATGTGAATTTTTTTTATCTTGTCAATGTACTTAGCGAGAGTCAGTGGACGATGACCCTCTCAGCAGGTTCACTGACTGCCGCAAAGTAAAATTGCTAACTAATGTTCGAGGGTTTCCTCTTATGAATAATTTTGTTGATGTACTAGACACAACAGTTGTGAGTTTGTGGCGGTATTATATGATTCTTATGACCCGATGTGCTAAGGACACACCCATAATTGTAACATTAATATCTTTGTACATGAACCTTTTGTATGATATTAACCCTCATGATCTTTTATTTGTAAACTTGAGTTACCCACCTTGGGTTTTGCAAAATGATACAAGAGTTGGGGAACTTTTGTTGCAGGGTAGAGCAGGGCAAGTACTGCCAGTCAGCTACTTTTCAGAGAAATGTAACAGACACCAAGGACGCTATGTCACCATAGCACAGGAAGCTCTGGTTTTAGTTCTGGGAGTGCTAACTTTCTTTTCTGTTTATGTAACAGGGTATCTGCATCCTGTTATGGTCTCTAGTGACTACAATCCAGTACGTTTCCTTCACTTAATGAGGAACCACCCTCAGAGCCTCACTAGGTGGGCCTTGTTATTACACCTTCTAAACCTGGTGACTCATTACGTGAAGGGAATGGAGAATGTGGTTGCTGATCAAGTGTTTTGTGTGTAAATAGTGTACACCATGTAGTGTATAGATCACTTATCTGTTCTTGTTTTGCAGTGATTTGCGGTAGACGAGTAGATGGAACCTTGGACCACCAAAAAGGAGAAATGCAGGTTGAGCGGAGTTGGAGGTATCAGAACGCCCTATTGTGTGTTTTGGGGGTAGTCACATAAGGTGCCATACCTAAGTAAGGTATGCTCCGTTTTTTAGGTGCTGGCTGGTACGCCTCACCTGTGTTTTTTAGGTGCTGGCTGGTATGCCTCACCTGTGTTTTATGTTGGTATAGGGGCTGTTGGACCTAATGTTTTGGGTGAACGTGGGGCTGGCGGTGATGCCCCCCACTTTTATTTGGGTCATATCAAATGATCCAGGGTGTTTTGCTTCTCCAGGACTTTTAAATTTTTTTGGATCACCACTGGGGTGACTCCAGGGTCCTTGGAATGACATGTAGGTGCCGGCCTGGTAGGTCCACCTTTTAGAGGGTCTTTGGTGATGACTCCAGTGTTTATGGCCACAGTCCCGCCAACAAAATTTATGTGACTATTCACCTGGTTTTGGGGCCTGATATTTTCTCCTCTCCCATGCTCTCCTGTTTCTCGTAGAGGTGTGTCATGGGAACCAGTTTTGTTTATTAAAGATTGCTGTGAGATGGGGGTGGTTATGTGATCTTTCTTTCTACATAGAATTTAATAAGAATTTTTTTTTTCTCTCTTTTCACTACTCTTTGATAGTGTTCCTGTTTCAAGCATTGGTGGTGTCATACATACTTTAAATCTGTCTTACAGCATTACTAACATGTGTCAAGATAGATGGGAAATCAATAGGTGTGATACTTAGCTCTTGTGTTTGTTATTAAATGGCACTTCTCAGGGTAGTATGTACAATGTTCACTCTTTACATTATTATCATGTTTATTGTAATTTAGTAAAACGCATCAACGCCAGTGTGTGGCCACCGCTGTGTTGTGATGGTGCCTTTTTCTAACATAGTTTTGCCAAAGCGTGACTGTGGGCTCGTTTGGCATAGAACTTGATCACTTTTATGTTAGGCGAGTTTCACATGTCCGCAATCTTATAGCCTCAGACTATTAAAGTAATTTTACATATGAGCAGTGCCAAAAAGTCTATGATTGTGTGACTAATTCTCCAGTTATAATGTTTATGTTTATTTCCTTTTTTTCCCCCCTTTTTGCCTAGCGGTGTCCGTGTGGACCCCACTAGCAGAGTGAGACCTATGGTCTAGGGGTGGGGGTGTTATGCAGGTTTCTGCATGACATTTAAATATACGTAATATATAGCTATTGGAGAAGTGTGCCATAAATTTCAAGTAATTAGGAAAAACAGTAATAATAATGTATAACCTTTAGATAAATGTAAATGATAATTTTAGAAATATGCTGTGCTTTTGGTGAATACTGTAAAGTAAGTTTAAGCGGTGAAATAGAGAAATCCAGCTAGGGATTTATTTTCCAAATGTTTGTGGTGAGGGTGGCGGCGTCCGCGTGGGTTACACATGTGCGCGGCATGGATAGCGGCTGGCGAGACGGAGCCTGTGTTCAGCTAAGTTTGTGATGTTGTATTCCCTTTTGGTGTAGCTAACTCAAGCCATAGGCTCTTTTAATGGTGTACCAGTACACACCCTGGGCTCGGACATGGTCGGGGCCCGAAGGGACAGTGTGAACTGAAGAAATAGGAGGAGATGTGTTCTGGAGGATGGGAGTGGTGGCTGGGCTGACCGCTTGGTGAATTGTTTTGTTTTTGAAGTGACCACCCGGCCGCCTTCTCCGTCCTGTACTGTTTTTGAGGGGGTTTGGCTAATTGATATGTGAAGAGGTGTGTTTGGACTGTATATAGTTTAATATAAGTAAATAAATTTATATTTTCTTACCTAGGAATTTTTGTGTGGAACCTTCTGATACCCTAACCCAGTGGAGCACTAAACCACACGGGTAATATCCAGCTTTGTTTAGGGGGATAAACCCCAATTTCTGCGTAACATCATGTTTGATCCAAAAAATGGGAAGTAGATCCAGTTCCTTGGATGGAGAACCCTTCATCAGCATCAATGACCGCCCCCCTCCTTGAAGTTTGTGACACGTGTCGTAGCATAGTTATGACGAGGGGAATTTTAATATAAAAACCTTTCCAATAAATTCAGAGGTGACAACGTTTCTGATAAAGTCAAGGGTGCCATCCTTTCTGATAAAATCATAGGTACCAGCCTTTCTGATAAAATTATGGGTTCCAGCCTTTCTGATAAAATCATGGGTACCAGCCTTTCTGATAAAATCATGGGTACCATCCTTTCTGATAAAATCAAGGGTGCCAACCTTTCTGATAAAATATGGGGCACAAACCTTTCTGATAAATTCAGGGGGACCAACTTTTTTGAAAAAATTAGGCGTGCCAACCTTTCTGATAAAAATCAGTGGTGCCAACCGTTCTGGTAAAACTAGGAGGGCCAACCTTTCTGACAAATCCAGTACTAACTTTTCTGCTAACACCAGGAGCATTAATCTCTCTGATCATAACAGTTACTCCTTCCCTCCGGGGAATTACAAAAATTGAAAATTTTTGAGGACGAAAATGAGAATTTTCAGATCTAAAACTTTTATGTTTGGGGAACATTCTTTGTATTTGAGTTTGGTTAACATATTACTTTCAGTTTAATCTAGGTTAACATATGGTGATTATCATATTTTATAAACATTACTCCATAATAATACTGACATTTTAAATTGGTGCAGAATCATTTTTTTCACCTTTGTGAAATGCAATCTACGAGCGCTAAAACCAAAGGGATTATACAGCTTCTTTGGGGAGGGATGACAGGTATTCGGGCTCAATTCAGGGAACTAGAGCACAGATCCAATTTCCTAGATCAAGAGCCCCTCACCAGCGTCACGGAACCTCCCTTGAGAGGTATTTTGGAAAAGTAAAGGTATTTTACTTTAAGATAGTGTTAAGTAAAAGGACACAATTTCAACTAATGTGACATTTTATTGTGGCAACGTTTCGCTCTCCAGGAGCTTTCTCAAGCCGTTACAAGCGATAATGGACATAGTGGGTTTATATATACTCTCAAAGTGAGGTGAAATACTAGTGGTGGTAGTAGTAGTGATATTAGTAGTAGTAGTAGTAATACAATAAGGTAGAACAATCAATATGCACATGAGTAAAAGGTGATAAAACAAATACTTGGGTAGTATAACAATAGGTTAGACAAATATTTATGCTGGAGGTTGAAATATAGAAGGCCTGTAGGAGTGTTCCACATCTACGATGTGCTAAATTAGCAGGAGAGACTATGTGATAGTAGGGTTTACTGTTTTCAGGAGGATTCTTGCTAAGACTTCAGAGATGGTGAAGCTGCCTTTGTTTTGTTTAATTGTGTTAGAAACAGAGATAAGTGCTGATTCAAGGCATTTGCGTCTACGGAAATTAGTTTCTTTGATTACTAGTCGGGCGTCTTTGAATTTCATGAGATGATTGTTGGAATTTCGGTGTTGTACGCAGGCGTTGTTCAGGTTATCGTTTCTGCATGCATTCATGTGTTCATTGATGCGTGTCTCGAGGTTTCTTGCTGTTTCTCCTACATAAATTCTGTCGCAGCCTCCACAGGGTATAGTGTAGACCCCTGCGTTGACTGGTTCATGGTGCTTGGATTTAGTCCTGGTTAAATCCTTAATAGAAGTACTGGAAGCGATGGCGACTCTAGTGTTAGCTTGTGCAAATACTTTAGAAATGTTGTATGCAACTTAGCTGTTGGGAAGAATTATAACTTTGTTTGGAGTGGAGTTGACGCGTGGAGAATTAATGATCTGAAGAACTCTTTTCTTGCAATCTTTGATGAAAAAGGAAGGAAAATGTAAATCAGTGAAGGTTTGGTGAATATATGTACATTCCTCGTCAAGAAACTCAGGACTACAAATTCGGTAAGCTCTTAGGAAGAATCCGATGATGATACCTCTTTTGGTCTTAGTATCTTGACTGGAATAGAAGTGTGTGAGGTCATTTTTATTTGTAGGTTTCCGGTAAACTTGAAATTTTATGCTCGGAACGACTAAACGCCTCAAACGATGTAGTTGAAGTTTTGGCAGTAAAGATCGAGAACCAAAACCTGGTCATTGTGGTTGTATACAAGCCTCAGGATGCAACTTTCCAACAATTACAGGAACAGCTTTTGAAAATAGACCACTGTCCTGAAAATCTTCCAACTCCTGCTCCAAACATCTTGCACCTAAGGCACCTAAAATGGAGGAATGTAGCAAATAATGTTGAAGCAAAGATAACACCAGGAGGCAGCACAGATGAAAACTCGCACACACACCGGGTTTTAAACCTCTGCACCAAATTCACCTTAAACCAGCAAATAATAGAGCCAGTAAGATTGGAAAATACACTGGACCTCATCTTCACTAACAATGATGATCTGATACGAAATATTACCATATCAGAAACAATGTATTCATATCACAACATAATAGAGGTTCAAGCATGTATGCGTGGGGCCCCAGACCAACAAAATGTGATCAGTCACGAGGAAAACTTCACTAAATTCAATTTCAGTAGCAAACTCATAAGGTGGGACCAAGACAACCAGGTCCTAAATAATATAAATTGGAAAGATATCCTAAACAACATGGATCCAAACCTATGTCTAGAACAAATTAATTCTGTGGCACTCGAGGCATATTCCTCTGTGGCACTAAAGGCATATTTCTTTAAGGAATAGAAAGAGAAGATGTAAACTAGAAAGAGAAAGGCGCTCCCTATACAGGCGAAGGCAAAGAATAACAGAGGCGCTAAAAGAGGCCAATATATCTTTAATTCGTAGGGAGGCACTGGTCAGAGAAATGGCAAACATCGAACGTAAGCTAAAGGAATTTTACAGGGGTCAAGAAATGCAGGAAAAACTAAAAGCCATAAGTGAAATTGAAAGAACCCAAAATATTACTTTTCTTATGCCAAATCTAAGTCGAGAACAACATCCAGTACTGGGCCCCTACTTAGACGAGATGAGTCCTACACAGATGACAGCAAGGAAATGATTGAGCTACTCAAGTCACAATACGACTCGGTTTTTAACGAGCTGCTAACCAGACTGAGAGTCGAAGACCTAAATAAAAAATTTATGAGCAAGATACAGAATTTGGTAGACTCAAACCAATCTGATATTATCTTGATGCTAAATGACTTCTAAAATGCGATAAATGACATGCCCATGCACTCTGCCCCAGGCTCAGACTCATGGAACTCAGTGTTCATCAAGAACTGCAAGAAACTCTTATAATGTGTTTTTAACATCCTTTGGAGAGGGAGCATGGACACAGGAGTCTTCCCACAGCTGCTAAAAGCAAGACATAGCCCCGCTCCACAAAGAACTACAGACCAATAGCGCTAACATCGAATATCATAAAAATCTTTGAAAGGGTTCTAAGAAGCAAGATCGCCTCTTATCTAGATACCCATCAGTTACACAACCCAGGGCAACATGAGTTTAGAGCAGGTCGCTCCTGTCTGTCCCAACTACTGGACCACTATAATAAGGTCCTGGATGCTCTAGAAGACAAACAAAACTCAGATGTTGTATACACAGACTTTGCAAAAGCCTTTGACAAGTGTGACCATGGCGTAATAGCACACAAAATGCGTGATAAAGAAATAACAAGAGAAGTTGGTTGATGGATCAATAATTTCCTAACAAAGAGAACACAAAGAGTAGTAGTAAACAGAGTAAAGTCTGAGGCGGCTACTGTTTAAAGTTCTGTTCCACAAGTCACAGTATTCCCTCCCATCCTGTTCTTCATCCTCATATCTGACATAGACAGAGATGTAAGCCACAGCACCGTATCTACCATAGCAGATGACACCCGAATTTCCATGACAGTGTCCACCATTGAATACACTGCAAGGGTCGAGGTGGACATTAGCCAAACATTTAAATGGGCTGCAGAAAACAATATGAAGTTCAATTATGGGAAATTTCAATTACTCTGATATGGAAAACGTGAGAAAATTAAAACTATATCGGAGTATAAAACAAGTATCAAGTACACAATAAAGCGAAAAACTAATGTAAAAGAACTGGAAGTGATAATGTCAGAGGTTCTAAATTTCAAAAACCACAACATTGCATCAATCGCATCTGCTAGAAAAATGACAGGATGGATATTGAGAACCTTCAAAACTAGGGATGCCAAGCCCATGGTGACTCTATTCAGGTCGCTTGTTCTATCTAGGCTGGAATATTGCTGCACACTAACTGCACCTTTCAAGGCAGGTGAAATTGCTGACCAACAAAATGTACAGAGAACCTTAAAGGCACTCATAACTGCGATAAAACACCTCAATTACTGAGAACCATTGAAGTTCCTAAACCTGTACTCCCTAGAAAGCAGGCGGGAGAGATACATAATTATATACACATGAAAAAATCCAAAGGGATTAGTGTCAAACTTGCACAAGAAAATCAAAGGACAAGACTCGGCAGACGATGCAACATCCCCCCAATGAAAAGCAGGGGCTTCACTAGCACGATAAGAGACAACACAATAATTGTCAGGGGCCCAAAACTGTTCAACTGCCTCCCAGCATACATAAAAGGGATTACGAATAGACCATTGGGTGTCTTCAAGAATGCGCTGGACAGGCACCTGACCAGCCGGGCTGTTGTTCGTACGTTGAGTTGCGTGCGGCTAACAGTAACAGCCTGGTTGATTAGACCCTGATCCACCATGGGGCATGGTCACAGATGAGGCCCCAGGGGCGTTGACCCCCGAAACCCTCTCCAGGTATGCTCTCACGATTTTCCTTTTAAGACCCTAGTGTGTGCAAGGGCCTGTGTTTAGGAGAGTCCATATATGGTTTAGACTGCAGGCTAAGTAGCCTCCCTGTATATATATTTTGGTTTACTTACTAGAAGCAGTGAGCTAATGTGTATTTGATCAAGGTAAACTGGTGTGTGGTGATTTGTGTATGTAGAGAGTAGGTTGTATGCCTCTTCTCAATGACCCACAGTCTCTTCCCACTGATCCCTAGTCTCTTCCCACTGATCCCTAGTCTCTTCCCACTGATCCCTAGTCTCTTCCCACTGATCCCTAGTCTCTTCCCACTGATCCCTAGTCTCTTCCCACTGATCCCTAGTCTCTTCCCACTGATCCCTAGTCTCTTCCCACTGATCCCTAGTCTCTTCCCACTGATCCCTAGTCTCTTCCCACTGATCCCTAGTCTCTTCCACTGATCCCTAGTCTCTCTAATATCAGATGATAAGAAACATGACACAGCATCGTACTCTTCGACAAACTAACCAGGAAGATTATATAAGACTTACTATTTAAGTGAATATATGGAAATAATAGCAGAGGAGCCAAACACAGCAGCTCTAACACAGACATATTTATAAACAATCTCTGGGCTCTTCATAAATTATCAATCGTTTTGCATTTGTTTTAATCAATTATAAAGTATTGTGTTGTATATTCCTAAGACAATATAGTGACTACAAGACAAAAATACATGCAACAGTGTTAGTCTTTATTATTAACTATTTTTTTTTAGCAAAATTTCGTTATACACTTACATTATTCAATGTGTCTCTTTCATTTATTTGTCGGCTCGTTGATTCTTATTTGATAACAAAACTAGATACACCAGCAGTGTCTTGCTACCATACTCTATACGATGGTGACACAGCCGGAACGAACATATGTTTCCGCCATATTAAATCAGGCAGGATGGGGTTCGTACAAGGTGTTGAGATGTGTCAGCCTGAGCTAGTGTTGAGATGTGTCAGCCTGAGCTAGTGTTGAGATGTGTCAGCCTGAGCTAGTGTTGAGATGTGTCAGCCTGAGCTAGTGTTGAGATGTGTCAGCCTGAGCTAGTGTTGAGATGTGTCAGCCTGAGCTAGTGTTGAGATGTGTCAGCCTGAGCTAGTGTTGAGATGTGTCAGCCTGAGCTAGGGCTTAGAGGGCAGTGAGGAATTAGTTTCCTAGGCCGGGGTTTGATTTTGTCCAGCCGAGCTAGGTTAATTCACCTTTATATTTAAAAGGGGGGGAAAAAAAAAAAAAGGGGGGGTTTGGGTTTTTTAAAAAAAAAACCCTCCCCAAAAAAAAAATTTTTTTTTTCCCCTTTTTAAAAAAATTTTGGGGGGGGGGTTTTTTGGGGGGGGTTTGGGGGGGGGGGTTTTTGGGGGGAAAATTTAAAGGGGGGGGGGTTAAAAACCCCCGGGGGGGGAAAAAACCCGGGGGGGTTTTAAAAACCCCCGGGGGTTATTTTTGGGGGGGTTTTTTTGGGGGGTTTTTTTTTTGGGGGGGGGGGAAAAAATTTTGGGGAGGGGGGGGTTTTTTGGGCCCGGGGGGGTTTTTTGGGGGGGGGGAAAATTTAATTGGGGGGTTTTTTTGGGGGGGGAAAAAAAAGGGGGGGTTTTTTTTTGGGGGGGAAAACCCCCCCGGGGGGGGGGAAAAAGGGGGTTTTTAAAAAAAAAGGGGGGGGGAAAAAAAATTTTTGGGGGGGGGTTAACCCCAAAGGGGGGGGGAAAACCCCCCGGGGGGGTTTTTTCCCCCCCCCCCCAAAGGGGGGTTTCCCCCGGGGGGTTTTTTCCCATTTGGGAAAGGTTTTTCCCCCGGGGGATTGGGGGGGGGGGGGGGTTTTTTGGGGGGGGGTTTGGGGGGCCCCCCCCCCAAAGGGAAAAAGGGGGAAAAAAAATTTTTTGGGGGGGGGGCCCCAAAAGGGGGGGGGGGGGGGAAAAAAAAAATTTTTTTGGGGGGGGGGGGGGTTTTTGGGTGGGGGGAAAAAGGGGGGGGGGGGTTTTTAATGGGGGTTCCCCCTTTTTGGGGGGGGGGGAAAATTTGGGGGAAAAATTTTTAATTGGGGGGGGAAAATTTAAGGGGGGGGAAATTTTTTGGGGGGGGGTTTTTTTTGGGGGTTTGGGGGGGGTTTAATTGGGGGGGGTTTTAAAAAAGGGGGGGGTTTGGTTTTTAAGGGGGGGGGTTTAAACCGGGGGGGGGGCCCCCCGGGGGGGGAAAAAAAAGGGGGGGGGCCCCCCCGGGGGGGGTTTTTTGGGTTCACCCAAAAAAAAAATTATTTAAGAAAAAAAAATTTTTTTTTTTAAAGGGGGGGGAAAAACCGGGGGTTTTTCCCCGGGCCCCCCGGGGAGGGTTTTTCCCCTTTTCCCCCCCGGGGGGGCCCCCCGTTGGGGGGTTTTTTTAAAAAAAGGGGGTTAACCCCGGCCGGGGGGGTTTTTACCCTAAAACCCTTTTTTTTCCCCCGGGGGGAAAATTAAAAAACCCCGGGGGGGGGAAAAAAACCCCTTTGGGGGAAAAAAAATTTTTGGGGGGGTTCCCCCCAAAAGGGGAATTTTTTTTGCCCAAAAAATTTTTCCCCTGGGCCTTTTTTTTTAACCCCCCCCCTTTTTTTTTTTTTTCCCCCCCCGGGGGTTTAAACCCGGTTTGGGGTTTTCCCCCCCCCGGGGTTTTCCCCCCCCAAATTTTTCCCCCTTTTTTTTTTGGGGGGGGGGGGAAAAAGCCCCCCCCCCTTTTTTTCCACCCCCCTTTTGGGGGGGTTTTCCCCGGGGGGGGGGGGCCCCCCCCCTTTTTTTTTCCCCAAAGGGGGGTTTTTCCCCAATGGGGGGTTTTGGGGTTTCCCTTTTTTTTTCCCCCCCCCAAAATTTTGGGGGGCCCCCCCCCCCTTTTTTTTGAATTGGGGGATTTTTTTTTTGGGGGTTTTTGGGGGTTTGGGTTTAAAAATTTTTGGGGTTCGGGGGGGGGTTTTTGGGTTTGGGGGGGGAAAAAAAGGGGGGGTTTTCCCCCGCCCGGGGGGGAAATTAGGCACCCCCCCTTTTTTTTTTCCCCCCGGGGGTTTTCCTCCCCCCGGGGAATTTCCCCCCCCAAAAAAACCTTAAGGGGGGGGAAAAAAACCCTTTGGTTTTTTCCCCCCTTAAAATTTTTTTCCCGGGGGGGAAAATTTTCCTTAAAGGGGGGGGGAAAAAGGGGGGTTTTTAAACCTTTTTTTTTCCCCCAACCGGGGGGGAAAATTTTGGGGCCCTTTTTTTTTTGGGGGGCCCCCCTTTTGGGGGGGTTTGGGGGAAAAAATTTTTAAAAAAAACCAAATTTTTTAAAAAATTTTTTAAAGATTTTTTTTAAATTTTTCTGGCCCGGGGGGTTTAATTTTGGTTTTGGGTTGGGGTTCCCCCTTTTAAAAATTTTTTTTGGGGGGGGTTTTTTTACCCCCGGGGGGTTTTTGGCCCCCTTTTTGGGGGGGGTTTTTGGGCCCCGGGGGGAAAAAATTGGGGGAAAAAAAATTTTTTTGGGGCAGGGGGGGGGGCCCCCCTTGGGGGAAACCCCCCGGGGGGGGGGGAAAAAAAACCCCTTTTTGGGGGTTTGAAAAAAAAAAAAATTTTAAAAAAAGGGGGGGGAATTTGCCTCCCCAAAAAAAAAACCTTTTCCCCGGGGGAATTCCCCAAAAAAAAGGGGGAAAATTTTTTCAGGGGGGTTTTGGAAAAAAAAAAATTTTTAAAATTAAAAAAGGGGGGGGATTTTAAAAATTTAAAATTTAAACCCCCCAAAAAAAAGGGGGGGGAAAAAAAATTTTTTTTGGGGGAAAAAAAAAAAGGGGGTTTAAAAAGCAAAAAAGGGTTTTGGGGTTTCCCCCCCCTTTTTTTAAACCCCCCGAAAAAAATTTTTTTCCCCAAATTTTTTTTTGGGGGAAAAAAATTAAAGGGGGGGTTTTTAAAAACCCCCTTTGGGGGGAAAACCCCAAGGGTTTTAAACCCAAATTGGGGGGGGGGGGGGGAAAAAATAAAAGGGGGGGAAAATTTGAAAAAACCCGTTTTCCCAATTTTTTGGGGGGAAAATTTTCCAAAAAAAGGGGGGGGGGGTTTTTTAAGGGGGGGGGGGGAAAGCCCGGGGGGGGGCCCCCCAAAATTTGGGTTTTAAAAAAAAAAAAGGGGGGTTTGGGGGGGGGTTGGGGGTTAAACCCTTTGGCCCGGGGGGGCCCCCCCCGGGGGGAACCCCCCGGGGGGGGGGTTGGTTAAAAAGGGGGGGTTTTTTCCCCCCGGGGGGGGGATTTCCCCCGGGGGGGAAAAAATTTTTTTCCCCCGGGTTTTGGGGTTCAGGGGGGGGGGGGGAAAAGGGCCCCGGGGGGGCCCCCCCCGGGGGGGGGGTTTTCCCCGGGGGGGGGGGAAAAATTTTTCCCCCGGGGGGGGGAAAACCCTGAAGGGGGAAGGGAAAAAAAAGGGGGGTTGGGGGGGGGGTTTTTTCCCCGGGGGAAAACCCCCCTTTTGGAAGGGGGGGGGGGGAAAATTTTCCCCCCGGGGGAAAACCCCCCCCCCCCAAAACCCAAAAAGGGGGGGGAAAAAGGGGGGGTTTTGGGAAAAAAGGGGGGGGGGGGTTTTTTTGGGGGGGGGGGAAAAAAAAATTTTTGGGGGGGGGGTTTTTTTTGGGAAAAATTTTTCCCCGGGGGGAAAAATTTTCCCCCCTTTTTTTTAATTTTTTTTTTTTTTTTTTCCCTGTTTTTTTTCCCCCTTTTTTAAAAATTTTTTTTCCCCAAATTTTTTTTTTAAAAGGGCCCCAAAAATTTTTGGGGGGGTTTTTTTTTTCCCTTTTTTTTTTTTTTTTCCTTTTTTTTTTTTTTTTTGGGGGGGGTTAAATTTTTTTTTTTTTGAAAAAATTTTGGCCCCCTTTTTGGGCCCTTTCCCTTTTCCCCCCTTTTTTTCCCCTTTTTTTTTTTTTTCCTTTTTTTCCCCTTTTTTGGGGGGTTTTTTGGGGGTTTTTTCCCCCCCTTTTTTTTTTAAACCCGGGGCCTTTTTTTTGGTTTTTTTTTGGGTTTTTTTTTTTTTTTCCCAAAAAATTTTTTTTTTTCCCCTTTTTTTCCTCCAAAAAAAAAAACCCCCCGGGCCCCCTTTTTTTTTTCCCCTTTGGAACCCCCCCCCCCCCTTTTTTTTTTAAAAATTTTTTTTTTTTTCCCCCCCCTTCCCCCCCCCCCTTTTTCCCCCTTTTTTTGGTTTTTTTCCCGGCCCCCCCCCCCCCTTTTCCCTTTTTTTTCCCCTCCCCCCCCCCTTTTTTTTCCCCTTTTTTAATTTTTGTTTTTTTTCCCCCGGTTTTTTTTTGGGTTTTTTTTCCCCCCCCCTTTTTTTCCCCCGGGGCCCTTTGGGGGAAAAAAGGGTTTTTCCCCAAAAAATTTAAGCCCAAAAAACCCCCCCCCCCTTTTTGGGCCCCCCCCTTTTCCTTTTGGGCCCCCAAACCCCCCCGGTTCCCCCCCCCGGGGGCTTTTTAAAAAAAAAATTTTTTTTTCCCCCGGCCCCCCTTTTTTTTTTAAAAAAAAATTTTTTTTAAAAAAAAAATTTTTTTTTTTTTTTTTTCCCCCCCCCTTTTTAAAAAAACCCCTTTTTTTTTTTGGGGCCCCCCTTTCCCCCCCCCCCCCTTTTTTTTTTTTTTTAAAATTTTTTTTTTTTCCTTTTTTTTTCCCCCTTTTTCCCTTTTTTTTTCCCCCCCCCCCTTTTTTTTAAACATTTTTTTTTTTTTCCAAATTTTTTTTTGGGGGGGGCCCGGGGGTTAAAAAAAGGGGGGGGTTAAAAAGGGGGTTTTTTAAATTTTTTGGGGGGGGAAAGGGTGGTTTTTTGGGCTTACATTTTTTTTGGGGTTTTTTAAAAAAAATTTTAAAATTTTTTTTGGAAAATTTTTTTTTTTTTTAAAAAACCCCGGGGTTTTTTTTTAAAAAACCCCTCGGAACCTTTTTTTAAATTTTTCCAAATTTTTGGGGTTTCTCTTTCCCCTTTTTTTTTTTTCCCTTTTTTTTTTTTTCCTTTTTTTTTTCCCCCTTTTTTGTTTTTTTAAAAAAAATTTTTTGGGGGCCCCCGGGTTTTTCTCCCCCCCCCAAATTTTCTTTTTTTTTAAAAAAAAAAAAATTTTTTTTAAAAAAAATTTTTAATTTTCCTTTTTTTTTAATTTTTTTTTTAAAAAAAAAAAAAAAATTTTTTAAAAAAAACCCCCCCCTTTAAAAGGTTTTTTTTTTTGGGGGAAAAACCCCCCCCCTTTTTTTTTTTAAAAAAAGGAAAATTTTTTTTTTTCCTTTTCCCCCCGGGAAGGAAAAAAACCCCCCCCCCCTTTCCCCCTTTTAAATTTTTTTTTTGGGGAAAAAAATTTGGGGGAAATTTTCCCTAAAAAAATTTTTGGGGGTTTTTTTTTTAAGGCCCCCCCCCAAAACCCCCCTTTTTTTTCAATTTTTTTTTTTGGCCAATTTTTTTTTTTTAAAAACCCTTTTTTCCCCCTTTTAAATTTTTTTTTTTTTTTTTTTTAAAAAAAAAAAATTTTTTTTAAAAAAAAAATTTTTTTTTCCCCCCCCCGGGGGTTTTTTTTTTTAAATTTTTTTTTCCCCCCCCAAAAATTTTTTTTTTTTTCCCTTTTTTTTTCCCCCCTTTTTTTTTTTTTTTTCCCCCCCCTTTTTCCTTTTTTTTTTTGGGGGGACCCCCCTTTTTTTACCCCCCCAAGGGGTTTTGGGGGTTTTGCCCAATTTTTTTTTTTTTTTTTTCCCCCAAAGTTTTAAAGCCAAAATTTTTTGGGGGGGGGAAAAAAAATTTTTGGGGGGTTTTTTTTCCCCCTTGGGGGTTTTTTTTTTTTGGGGTTTTTTTCCCCGGGGGGTTTCCAAAAATTCCGGGTTTTTGGGTTTTTAACCTTTTCCCCCCCCAAAATTTTTAAACCTTTTTTTTTTTAAAAACCAACCCCCTTTTTTTTTTTTTTTTAAAAAAAAATTTAAAAAATTTTTTTTTTTTTTTTTGGGGTTTTTTTCCCCCCCCCCCCCGGGGGGGGAATTTTTTTTGGGGTTTTTTTTTTTAAAACCCCTTTTTTTGGCCCCCCTTTTGGTTTTTTTCCCCCCTTTTGGGGTTTTCCCTTTTTTTTGGGGTTTTTTCCCCCTTTAAAACCCCCCCCCTTCCTTTTTTTTCCCTTTTGGGCCCCCTTTTGGGCCCTTTTTTTTTCCCCCCCGGGTTTTGGGGTTTTTTTTTGGTG
Source organism: Cherax destructor (assembly GCA_009830355.1). Taxonomy (NCBI): domain Eukaryota; kingdom Metazoa; phylum Arthropoda; class Malacostraca; order Decapoda; family Parastacidae; genus Cherax; species Cherax destructor. The sequence continues at coordinate 20,882 of WNWK01022440.1, forward strand.
TTTTTCCCTTTTTTTGGGGGAAAGGGGGTTTTTTTGGTTTTCCCCCCGGGGGGGTTTTTTTTTCCCCCCCCAAATTTTTTTTCCCCTTTTTTTTTCCCCCCCTTTTGTTTTTTTTTTTCCCTTTTTTTTTGGTTTTCCCCCCCCCCCCCTTTTTCCCGGCCGGTTTTCCCCTTCCCCCCCGGGTTTTTTTTCCCCCCTCTTTTTTTTTTTCCCCCCCTTTTCCCCCAATTTTTCCCGGTTTTTTTCCCGGTTTTTTCCCGGGGGGTTTCCTTTACCAAAAACCCCCCGGGGTTTCCCCTTTGGGGCCCCGGTTTTTCCCCCCCCCCCCCCTTTTTTTGGTTTTTTTTTAAAATTTTTTCCCCTTTCCCCCCCTTTTTCCCTTGTGTGTGTGTGTGTGTGTGTGTGTGTGTGTGTGTGTGTGTGTGTGTGTGTGTGTGTGTGTGTGTGGGGGTTTTTTTTTAAAATTTTTGGGGGTTTTTTTTTTTTTTAAAAAAAAAAAAAAAATTTTTTTTTTTTTAAAAAAACCTGAAATATCAAACAATGACTGTATAAATCCCCTGTCTATCACCGGGAAATTTTTTAAAGGGAAATTCCAAAAAAACTTTATTCCTATAATAATCGTAAATAGAAATATACTTTTTGATTATACGTTTGAACGGTTTGAATCTTTACTAAAAATGCCTCCGTCCAAGCCCCCTTTGCCCTTTTATTAAATCAAAAAGGGAAGGGGGTTCCTAAAGGGGCATTTCTCAAAAAAAAAAAAAAATTACTTGCTTTAATGGTACAAACCCCGGGGTATGGGGGTTAATGTGTGGCTTGGGAAAGGTGGGAAAAGGGAAAATACACCGCACTGGGGCACCCCTGGATGATGTAAATGAGTCACTAAATATGGCTTTTAAACCTCACTGTTTTTAGCTAAATTGGGTGTATCAGAAGTGCGTTGTTATCTTGGGTTTTTAATCAACGGTTGGGGGCACAAAGTACCTTCGGGGCCCCCCCTACTCTGTGTCTCCCAGACAATTTGCCCCCTTTACTGCCATTTTTTTATAAAATTTTATATTAATATATGGGAGTATAATTTTGTCCAATATTAGAGTATTTTATATATTCAAAGGTTATTGGGCTGCAGGAAGATTGGGTTTTTGGCTGGTACATAAGCTCATCTCTAACTGACCTTTGGAAACAAGAGCGAAGCAAGGGATCCCCGTCTTCAGAAAACTGGCCCTTCCCCCACCCCCGTTTTGGGGGCAACTTACTGGTGTAAAACTCTTCCCCTGTAATTTAAATTTATCAAGTGGAAACATCTTTCTGTCCCCACCAACCCCCCTCACTGAGGGTTTTAAAACATTTTGACATCCCACCAGCCCCTCCCCTGAGCTTCTTACGAAACCCTTTTACATCCTACCCGCCCTTTTTTAAACCTTTTGAAAACCCACCAGCCAAAATTTCCGCGGGTTCTTTTTCTTTGGGTGGGCATTTAAACCCCCTTTTTTTTTTTAAACAATTTTTAAACGTCCAAAACCAAAAAAAAAATTAATTTTGGGCTTCTTTAAGACCTTTTCCCCCCCTTTCAGCCCCTCCCCCGGTTTTTGGGTTCCCCCCCCTTTCCAGCCCCTCCCTTTGGGGGTTCCCTTTCCCCCCCTTGGTCTACGCCCCCCTTGCTAGCTTCCCCCCCACCCCTTTTACTTCCCCCCCTTGGGCATTTTAAACCCCTTTGGTTAAACTTCCCCCCCAATTGGAAGCTTCCCCCGGTTAAACTTTCCCCCCTTTTGGTTTTGGTTGGCCCCCCACTTATTTTGCCCCCCTTTTTTCTTTTTTCAAAAACGTTTTAAGTTAATTTTTCTTCCCCCCTTGGCTTAAAATTTAAGGTTATGTTGGTTTTTCCCCTTGGGCAGGCCCCCCTTTGGTCTTGCTTGCCCCCCCTTGGTCTATCTTTCCCCCTTTGGGCTATGTTCCCCCCCCGGTCTTGCTTGCCCCCCGGGCTGTCTTTTCCCCCCTTTGGGCTATGTTTCCCACCCTTGGTCTTTTCCCCCCCTTGGTTTTTTGCCCCCCTTGTTTTATGCTTCCCCCCCCTTGGTTTATGCTTCCCCCCCCCTTGGTCTATATTTCCCTCCCGGGCTATGTTTCCCACCCTTGGTTTTATGTTCCCCCCCTTGGTCTATGCTTCCCCCCCCTTGGGGTCTTATTGGCTTGTTTGCCCCCCGGTCTTGTTTCCCACCCTTGGTCTTGCTTTTACCTTTGGTCTATGCTTGCCCCCCTTGGTCTATGCTTTCCCCCCCCTTGGGCTATCTTTCCCACCCGGGCTTTTTCCCCCTTGGGCTTGCTTTTTTTTGTTTAAGGGCTATGCCCCCCCCTTGGGCTATCCCCACCCTTTGGGCTATGCTTTCCCACCCTTGGTCTATGCTTTTCAGTCTATGCTTTCCCCCTTGGGCTATGTTCCCACCCCCTTTGGGCTATCTTGCCCCCCCTTTATCTATCTTTTTCCCCCTTTGGGCTTTTCTTGCCCACCCTTGGTCTATGCTTGCCCACCCTTGGTCTATTTGCCCACCCTTGGGCTATCTTCCCCCCCTTGGTCATAATTTTTCCCCCCCTTGGGCTATCTTGCCACCCGGGCTTTCTTTACCTTTTCTTGCTTCCCCGGGCTATGCTTGCCACCCCTTTGGGCTATCTTTTACCCCTTTTTAAAAAGTCATCTGTATCTAATCTCTCAAATTCTTTTTTGTTCTTGTTTATATTCATCATGTCTTCTTATAAACACTTGAACTTTTTGAAACGTACCTTACTAAAATTAACCTTTTTGTCTGCATCAATAACTCACTGATTGTAACCAGATATAAACATGAAACAGTTAGTTACATGTAACATATAGCTACCAGAAATGTGGTACAGACCCTGGACCCATTATGTACCTCTATAACCTGTAGACTACCACCCATACCATGGGTATGGGATGCATAATAAAGATATTAAACTTAACCTCCCCTTCTCCTACGGGTATCATTTTAACTCTTAATTTTATTTTTATTTTTTTGAGATGAGGGCACCACACCCCAGGTGCATTTTTCAATTCTGACCTAATATATATTATAAACACCTTTTTTTAGCATTTCTCCTGGATATCTAAGTCATCAATCAGATATACCTCTCGTTGTATGTGCAATGAGGTATACAATTTTCAGTGTGTATACACGTTGAAACACATCTCAGTATATATACATTGAAAGAATGCATTGAAAGATATACACCTCAGTGATATACTGAGGAGTATATACAATGCGATACGTACAATGAGAATCAAAACGTCTTGGTATAAAAAAAACACCACCGGGTGCAGTTAGAACCCGCGGTCAGAGTCCCAAACTCCAGACCGTCGCGTAAGCCACTGGGCCAGCTAGCTTCAATAAGATTTATCCAACTAGGTATATTTCTACACCATAGGATAACCCCTGTGGTTTAGCGCTTCTATTTGATTATAATAATAATAATCTACACCATAGGAAGGTTAGCATAGGCACCACTGTGTCCACTAATGCAAGTTTTTACAGACGAATCTCCCGCTAGCATGGCCGTGGAGAACTCTAGCTCAAGTCCCCTCAAAGCCGTCAACATGTTTAGCAATCGTGTCATTACGATTTCGTGAGTCTTGGTATTACCTGGAGTTTACCTGGAGAGAGTTCCATGGGTCAGCGCCCCTGCCGCCCGGTCTGTGACCAGGCCTCATGTTGGATCAAAGCCTGATCAGCCAGGCTGTTACTGCTGGCCGCACGCAGTCCAACGTACGAACCACAACCTGGCTGTTCAGGCACCGACTTTAGGTGCCTGTCCAGTGCCTGCTTGAAGACAGCCAGGGGTCTATTGGTAATCCCCCTTATGTATGCTGGGAGTCAGTTGAACAGTCTTGGGCCCCTGACACTTATTGTGTTGTCTCTCAATGTGCTAGTGGCACCCCTGCTTTTCATTGGAGGTATGTTACATCGTCTGCCGAGTCTTTTGCTTTCGTAGGGAGTGACACTCGTGTGCAAATTTGGTACTAATCCCTCTAGGATTTTCCAAGTGTATATAATAATGTATCTCTCCTACCTGCGTTCCAGGGAGTACAGGTTTAGGAACTTCAAGCGTTCCCAGTAATTGAGGTGATTTATTGCAGTTATGCGTGCCGTGAAGGTTCTCTGTACATTTTCTAGTTCAGCAATTTCACCTGCATTGAAAGGTGCAGTTAGTGTGCAGCAATATTCCAGCCTAGATAGAATAAGCGACCTGAAAAGTGTCAACATGGGCTTGGCATCCCTGGTTTTGAAGGTTCTCATTATCCATCCTGTCATTTTTCTGGCAGATGCGATTGCTACAGTGTTATGGTCCTTGAAGGTGAGATCCTCTGTCATGATCACTCCCAGGTCTTTGACATTAATTTTTCGCTCTATTGTGTAGTTGGAATTTGTTTTATACTCTGATGAGATTTTAATTTCCTCACGTTTTCCATATCGGAGTAATTGAAATTTCTCATCATTGAACTTCATATTGTTTTCTGCAGCCCATTTAAAGATTTGGTTAATGTCTGCTTGGAGTCTTGCAGTGTCTTCAATGGTGGACACTGTCATGCAGATTCGGGTGTCATCTGCAAAGGAAGACACGGCACTGTGGCTGATATCCCTGTCAATGTCCGATATAAGTTTGAGGAACAGGATGGGAGCGAGTACTGTGCCTTGTGGAACAGAGCTTTTCACCGTAGCCGCCTCAGACTTTACTCTGTTGACTACTACTCTTTGTGTTCTACTTGTTAGGAAATTATAGATCCATCTACCAACTTTTCCTGTTATTCCTTTATCACGCATTTTGTGTGCTATTACACCATGGTCACACTTATCAAAGGCTTTTGCAAAGTCCGTGTATATAACATCTGCATTCTGTTTGTCTTCTAGAGCATCCAGGACCTTGCCGTATTGGTCCAGCAATGGCCTGACCCATAGTCAGGTCATTCCAGTTCTGCTCACCCAGGTAATTTCTCAGTCGTATGAAATCAGCCATGCGGAAGTCAGGGACAGAGATTTGATTAGAATTATTAGGGTAATTCCATGATATATTAAAACTGAGTGATTTGTGATCACTTTGCCCAAGCTCATTATTAGCCTCAAGATTATTAATTAGTGATTCCCTGCTGGCAAAAACCAAGTCAAGCATGTTATTTCCTCTAGTTGGTTCTGTCACAAACTGTTTTAAAAAACAATCCTGAATCGTATCAAGAAAGTCGCTTGACTCTAAATTTTCTGTCAAATTGCTCCAGTCAATTTGTCTAAAGTTAAAATCTCCCATTAGCACACAATTGTTGTATGTAGATGCCTTTCAATTTTCGTCCCATAGAAGTTTACTGCACTTCCTATCATAATATGGGGGCCTGTTAATTACACCGAAGATTAGTGTGTAAAGGGACAACCAACCCTATTCAACCAAAAATATGTTGGTTCTCCCTTACCATGAAAACTTGGTTGATATGCCTTCCTTTCTTAAGAATTTTAATATCAAAGTTGTATTTAAAAATCTTGATACAGTAAAAAGACTTTTAATAAAAAATTCCCCCAAAAATGCTGACGGATGTGTCTATAAGATTCCCTGTAAAATATGCGATAAAGTTTATTACAGTCAAACTGGTAAAAGTCTTGAACTAAGATTAAAACAACATAACTATAGCATTAGAACAGGACAAGATTCTAATGCTCTATTTATTCATGTGAGAGATTTTTACCATCCAATTGATTTTCAAAATGCTGAGAAAGTTGTATTAAGCAAGTCCATGATTGAGAGGAATATAATAGAATCATGTTTCTCTGTGAATCTGAAGAAGATGTCCTCTCTTGAGCTACTCTACCAGCAGCTGAAGGAAGAACTGAGGGTAGCTAAGCTTGAGATACAGCGACTGACTGAGGAAAACAAGAGGATTCATAGTAATCCTCCTGTTGAAAATCCTCAAGCCAAGAAAGGAACCTGGACAGTGGCTGGAACGCATGGGACAAAGTTAAGGATCAAGAGGACGGGTGGAGAGGTAGAAACAACGAAGACATAGGTGAATGTTGTGGAAACATCGAACCCATTCTCCGTGCTACCCGATGAATGTGAGTCGACTTCTGGGAGCGTCACGATGAACGACACCAAGGAAGGTAAAAACATTGTTGTTGTTGGGGACAGCCAGGTTAGGTACATGGATAGGGCCTTCTGTTTGAATGATAGGAGTAGGAGACAGAGGGTTTGCTTTCCTAGAGCTGGGATGGAGGATATTGTTAGCCGTCTGGACGACATCATGAGAGGTAATGGGAGCAATCCTATTATCTGTGTCAGTGCTGGAGGCAACGATGTTGGCAGACTTAGGAGTGAGGAGCTGATTAGCAGTTATAGGTCAGCAATAGACAGAATTAGGAAGAAGGTGGGAACCCTGTCATATGTGGTATTTTGCCAAGGAGAGGAGTTGGAAATGTATGGTTGTCCAGGGCAATTGGTGTCAATTGCTGGCTGGACAAATACTGTAAGGAAAATGCAGTAACATTCATTGACAACTGGGACCTCTTCTATGGCAGAAATGACATGTATGCCAGGGAAGGGGTTCACTTATCTAGGTCTGGGGTGGGGGCACTGGCAACTGCAGTGGAGGGAGCTGCTAGGGTTTTAAACTAGAAAAAGTTAGTGGTATGGGTTATGGGGGGAAAACAGTGAAGTCCCAGTGTAGTAATGTTATAAATTCTAGGGGAACTAATAATAGGCAGAATAAGGTGGATATTGGAAAGCCAGTGGCACTAGGTGACAAGGACAGTAATAGGTATAATGGAAAAACAGAAATGAACAGGAAGGGTAAAGAGAAAGGAGGGTCTTTAAATGTATATTACACCAATAGCCGTAGTGCTAGGAATAAGATGGACGAGTTGAGATTAGTTGCAAGTACGTGTAATATTGATGTTTTTGCAATAACTGAGACATGGTTTAAAAAGAAAAATCGGGACATGCCTGCCGAATGTCACATTCAGGGTTTTAAATTGTTCCAAGTAGACAGAAGTATCGGGAAGGGGGGTGGGGTGGCGCTCTATATCCGTGATCATTTAAATTGTTGCATAAAAACGGGTATAAAAACTGAAATAACACATACAGAGTTTGTCTGGATAGAATTTTCAGAGGGGTGTCAAAATTTGATTTTAGGCGTGATTTACCGTCCTCCAAACTTGGATAGGTAACAAGGGAGACTACTTTGGGAGGAAATTGTTAAGGCCACAAGGCACGATAACGTAGTAATTCTAGGGGACTTTAACTTTAGTCAGATTAATTGGAATTTCTTGACAGGGAATTGAGAATCTAACGACTTTTTAGAAGTAGTTCAGGATTGCTTTTTGAAGCATTTTGTGACAGAACCTACAAGGGGAAATAACCTACTTGATTTGGTTCTGGAAAGCAAGGAAACCCTTGTTAATAATTTAAAAATTACAGTGGAGCTCGGCTCAAGCGACCACAAGTCGCTTGATAGTAGGGATAGTATGGATAATTCAGTAACGGTCCCAGATTTTCGCTTAGCAGATTATAATGGACTTAGAGAACACTTATCAACTGTGGACTGGGGTGACGAAGAGAGGTATCAACATGACAGTTTTCTTAACACTATACAGGCTGCCCAAAGAACATTTATCCCGTATAAAGAAATTAGATCAAGTAGAAATGACCCAAAATGGATGAATAATAGGATCAAGTATCTTTCAGAAGAAAGGAATTTATAGGCGCATAAAAAGAGGTGAGGGTCATCTTATAAATCAGTATACTCACATTAAGAGGGACGTTAAAAAGGGAATAAGAAAAGCTAAACGGGACTATGAAATTAAAGTTGCTAGGGATTCAAAAACTAACCCAAAAAGTTTTTTCCAGGTTTATAGAACAAAAGTTAGGGACAAGATAGGTCCCCTTAAAAATAACTCTGGGCATCTTACTGACAAGGAGAATGATATGTGCTCTATTTTTAATAATTATTTTCTCTCGGTTTTCACACAGGAAGACACTAATAATATCCCAGTAATTAATTTTTACAGAGGCCCAGAAGAAGATAAATTATGTAATATCACAGTCACTAGCGAAATGGTTATGAAACAACTAGACCGACTGAAACAAAATAAATCGCCAGGTCCTGATGAGCTTTTTGCAAGAGTTCTTAAGGAATGCAAAATAGAACTCTGTGAACCATTATCTAACATTTTTAATTTATCTCTTCAAACAGGTGTAGTGTCTGATATGTGGAAGATGGCTAATGTAATTCCTATTTTTAAAGCGGGGGACAAGTCACTACCGTCAAATTACCGCCCAATAAGCCTGACCTCAATTGTGGGCAAATTACTAGAGTCAATTATAGCTGATATTATTAGAAGCCATCTAGTTAACCATAATTTGATTAATGATACTCAGCATGGATTCACGAGGGGCCCTTCCTGCCTATCAAATTTATTAACCTTCTTCAGTAAAGCTTTTGAGGCTGTTGATCATGATAAAGAATTTGATATTGTTTATTTAGACTTTAGTAAGGCTTTTGATAGAGTACCGCACCAGAGACTGTTAAAGAAAGTGGCAGCTCATGGCATTGGAGGAAAAGTGCTGTCATGGATCGAGTGGAAAAATAAACGCATAAGCAGTATAATGTGATCCTTTATTGACAACGTTTCGCCCACGCAGTGGGCTTTATCGAGTCACAGACAGATCTGGGGGTTATGGTAAGCAGCAACCTCAAACCAAGTCAGCAATGCCTAAGCGTAAGAAATAAAGCAAATAGATTACTGGGATTTATATCAAGAAGTGTAAGCAACAGAAGTCCAGCGGTTATATTACAGCTTTATACATCATTAGTAAGGCCTCACCTAGATTATGCAGCTCAGTTCTGGTCTCCATTTTACAGAATGGATATAAATTCGTTAGAAAACATTCAGCGACGAATAACAAAGTTAATTCATAGCATTAGAAATCTTCCGTATGAAGAAAGATTGAAGACCCTTAAATTACATTCACTTGTAGGACGAAGAATGAGGGGAGACATGATCGAGGTATATCAGTGGAAGATGGGTATTAATAAGGGGGATATAAATAAGGTCTTGAGGATATCTCTCCAAAGAGAACCCGCAATAATGGATTCAAATTGGATAAGTTTAGATTTAGAAAGGATATAGGAAAATATTGGTTTGGAAATAGGGTAGTTGATGAGTGGAACAGTCTGCCTAGTAGGGTCATTGAAGCTAGGACCTTGGGTAGTTTCAAATTTAGGTTGGATAAATTCATGAGTGAGAGGGGTTGGATTTGAGTGGGACTCGCACTTGAGTTAATAGAATCTTCAAAGCTTATTTCTTGGGTAGAATTGAAAATTAGGTTGGGCAATTATTCTGTTAGTGGGATGGATTGTGAAGGACTTGCCTAGTATGGGCCAACAGGCCTGCTGCAGTGTTCCTCCTTTCTTATGTTCTTATGTTCTTATATCCTTTCTAAATCTAAACTTATCTAACTTGAATCCATTATTGCGGGTTCTCTCTTGGAGAGATACCCTCAAGACCTTATTTATATCCCCTTTGTTAATACCCATTTTCCACTTGTATACCTCGATCATGTCTCCCCTCATTCTACGTCTTACAAGTGAATGTAATTTAAGGGTCTTCAATCTTTCTTCGTAAGGAAGATTTATAATGCTATGTATTAATTTAGTCATTCTACGCTGAATGTTTTCTAACGAATTTATGTCCATTCTGTAATATGGAGACCAGAACTGAGCTGCGTAATCTAGGTGAGGCCTTACTAATGATATATAAAGCTGTAATATAACCTCTGGACTTCTGTTGCTAACACTTCTTGATATAAATCCCAGTAATCTATTTGCCTTATTACGTACGCTTAGGCATTGCTGTCTTGGTTTAAGGTTGCTGCTTACCATCACCCCCAAGTCCTTCTCGCAATCTGTATGGCTAAGTTCTACGTTATTTAACTTATAAGTGCTTGGGTTATGGACACTCCCGAGCTTTAGAACTTTGCATTTATCTACATTGAACTGCATCTGCCATTTTTCTGACCAGGAATTGAGTTTGTCTAAATCCTCCTGTAGTTCACTGACATCTACGTTTGAATCGATTATCCTACCTATCTTCGTGTCATCAGCGGATTTGCTCATATCACTAGAAATTCCCTCGTCAAGGTCATTTATATATATTATAAACAACAACGGGCCCAAAACCGATCCCTGAGGAACGCCACTTGTTACAGATCCCCACTCCGATTTAACCCCATTTATGCACACCCTCTGCTTCCTATTGGTGAGCCATGACTCGATCCATGACAACACTTTTCCCCCAATGCCATGAGCAGCCACTTTCTTTAACAGTCTCTGATGTGGTACTCTATCAAAAGCCTTACTAAAATCCAAATAACAATCTCGAATTCTTTATCATTATCAACTGCCTCAAAAGCCTTACTGAAAAAAGTTAATAAATTAGTTAGGCAGGAACGGCCCCTGGTGAATCCATGCTGAGTATCATTAATCAAATTATGCCTATCGAGATGGCTTCTTATGTTATCAGCAATAATCGACTCTAGTAATTTGCCTACAATTGATGTTAGACTTATTGGGCGGTAATTTGATGGTAACGACTTGTCCCCTGCTTTAAAAATAGGAATAACATTAGCCATCTTCCACGTATCCGGCACTACACCTGTTTGAAGAGATAGGTTAAAAATGTTAGTTAAGGGTTCACAGAGTTCTATTTTGCATCCCTTAAGAACCCTTGAAAAAAGCTCATCAGGGCCTGGCGATTTATTTTGCTTCAAACGGTCTATCTGTTTGATAACCTTTTCGCTAGTGAATGTGATACTACATAATTTATCTTGTAGATGAATGGTTCAGAGAACCGACAAGTTATAAATTAGACACATATGCAACACTTGGTATCTTTATTGAGGAATGCACACAGTGGCTTCATCAGTCAATACAAAGTACAAAGGTGAAGGAGAGAGGATTTGAGTTATCAGTCCTCGGCCTGGAGTCGATGTGTTCAGTCCATCAATCTTGTTAGAAGTGTAGCACAAGCGTAGAGTGGCTTATATGCTGTAATCAGGTGAGGTGAAGCAGGACGAAGACCTCTTAGAATAGTGGATGGTACTACTATGACCCCGCCTCCTCCTGCTTCACCTCACCTGATTACAGCATATAAGCCACCTCTACGGCCTTGTGCTACACTTCTAACAAGATTGATGGACTGAACACATCGACTCCAGGCCGAGGGACTGATAACCTCAAACTCCTCCTCTCCTTACACCTTTGTACTTTGTATTGGATTGATGAAGCCACTGTGTGGCGAAACGTTTCCTCAATAAAGATACCCAAGTGTTGCATATGTGTCTGATTTATAATTTATCTTCTTCAGGCCCACTAAAATACCTAATTCTTGGGATATTATTAGTGTCTTCCTGAGTGAAAACCGAGAGAAAATAATTATTAAAAATAGAGCACATTTTATTCTCTTTGTCAGTAAGATAACCATAATTATTTTTAAGGGGACCTATCTTATCTCTAACTTTTGTTCTATACACCTGGAAAAAACTTTTTGAGTTAGTTTTCGAATCCCTAGCAACTTTAATTTCGTAGTCCCGTTTAGCTTTTCTTATCCCCTTTAACGTCCCTCTT
>WNWK01022441.1:0-7500 GCA_009830355.1 Cherax destructor
ACACAAACATAATTATCAATATCTCAAGAATAAGTTATTGACATTATAATACCGCTCATGCAAAGAGTATTTATCAGAGCATCATGATTCTTTCGTAGGTTATTGAGGAATGATGGTTCTATTGAATTACAGTAAGAGCTTGTGATATGTTGTACGGTTTGTTGTTACTGATTTTTGTTTCCCAATAAAATTAAAAAAAAAAACACGTATTTCAACATTTTTTATAATGCAATCTATTGACAGTAAGCTCACAGACTCTCTGTAATTCAAAACATAACTTTGTCTTACATCTGATTTCAATTATAACATTGTATGTCTTACTAATTTTGTAGGAGAGGATTTGCCCTAAGCCCTGTCATATAGCGCACTAATATTTTTTTTTCTACATAACTGTAAGGCAAAACGTCACTAAAAACACAGTACAGTAGACCCTCATTTAGCACGACTTTATGTTGCGCGTTTTGGGTATTACGCGATTGAAGAATTGCGGCACATTTTATCTAACACACGTAAACCTTATATTACGCGATTCGCTGGAGGGGAAAAATTTGAGCCCGCGGTCGCCTGCAGTAGGTTAAACCATTGAGTCAGTGGGGGTCTCACTAAGGTGGCTATGAGCCACAACAAGTGTTTAATGCTGACGAGACAAGTGTTTTCTGGAAGAAAATGCCAACATGAACTTATATCAGTCAGCAAGAGAAAAGTGCACCAGGCTTCAAGACAGCAAAGGATCGCTTACCTTGCTCCTTTGGGTAATGCATCAGGTGATTTCAAGTGTAAGCCATGGTTATTTACCGCTGTAAGAATCCTAGCTTTGAGGAAAGGGAATTTGTTTTTCCTTCGCAACTGTTTATTCAGTATAAGAGATATTAATTGATTATCATAAGAGCATATGTGGAGAACCTAGATAACCCAAAGTGTTATCCTAGAGAACCTAGGATAACCAAATGTTATCCTAGAGAACCTAGATAACCCAAAGTGTTATCCTAGAGAACCTAGGATAACCCAAAGTTATCCTAGAGAACCTAGGATAACCAAAGTGTTATCTAGAGAACCTAGGATAACCCAAAGTTTGGGTTATCCTAGGTTCTCTACACATATGCTGCTATGTATGATAATCTTGAACGTATCTGTGTATACCTGAATAAACTTATAGTTGCAGGAATAAAAACAACCATTCCCTCAAGCGGCCGGTGCTAATGTTTGGAACAGCTGGGGAGACCACCCGCCTTCCCATGATACCCCTCCCCCAACAACACCCTACCATCCCAGCATTCGTATTCCATACGCGTCAAGCCAGCTGTGTTTGTCAAGAATAAGAGTGAATTGTGTTTTGATCTTTAAATTACTATATCTTTTAAGAACCAAACAATCATGTCACCCAGTAGGCATACAAGTGTTGCTCAAAGTGGCAAGAAAATGTTTAAGCATTTATTAAGTCTTAGAACTAACGAAGAAAAAGATATTAGACAAGACATAACCTGTGGCTGTAATGAAGTGTTACTTTGTACACACAAAAAGATGTAAACATAAGTTTGTGTGACTAACTTACTGACTGACTGGACTGACTTACTGAATGACTTGACTGACTGACTGACTGAATGACTTGACTGACTGAATGACTTGACTGACTGACTTACTGAATGACTTGACTGACTTACTGAATGTCTTGACTGACTTAATGAATGTCTTGACTGACTTACTGAATGTCTTGACTAACTTACTGAATGTCTTGACTGACTTACTGAATGTCTTGACTGACTTAATGAATGTCTTGACTGACTTACTGAATGACTTGACTGACTTACTGAATGACTTGACTGACTTACTGAATGACTTGACTGACTTAATGAATGACTTGACTGACTTACTGAATGACTTGACTGACTGACTTACTGAATGACTTGACTGACTGACTTACTGAATGACTTGACTGACTGACTTACTGAATGACTTGACTGACTGACTTACTGAATGACTTGACTGACTGACTTACTGAATGACTTGACTGACTGACTTACTGAATGACTTGACTGACTGACTTACTGAATGACTTGACTGACTGACTTACTGGAATGACTTGACTGACTGACTTACTGAATGACTTGACTGACTGACTTACTGAATGACTTGACTGACTGACTTACTGAATGTCTTGACTGACTTACTGAATGTCTTGACTGACTTACTGAATGTCTTGACTGACTTACTGAATGTCTTGACTGACTTACTGAATGTCTTGACTGACTTACTGAATGACTTGACTGACTGACTTACAAAATGACTTAACTGACTTACTGAATGGGCTGACTTACTGAATGACTTGACTGACTTACTGAATGACTTGACTGACTTACTGAATGACTTGACTGACTTACTGAATGACTTGACTGACTTACTGAATGTCTTGACTGACTTACTGAATGTCTTGACTGACTTACTGAATGTCTTGACTGACTTACTGAATGTCTTGACTGACTTACTGAATGTCTTGACTGACTTACTGAATGTCTTGACTGACTTACTGAATGTCTTGACTGACTTACTGAATGTCTTGACTGACTTACTGAATGTCTTGACTGACTTACTGAATGACTTGACTGACTGACTTACAAAATGACTTAACTGACTGACTTACAAAATGACTTAACTGACTTACTGAATGGGCTGACTTACTGAATGACTTGACTGACTTACTGAATGACTTGACTGACACTGAATGACTTGACTGACTTACTGAATGACTTGACTGACTTACTGAATGACTTGACTGACTTACTGAATGACTTGACTGACTTACTGAATGACTTGACTGACTTACTGAATGACTTGACTGACTTACTGGAATGACTTGACTGACTTACTGAATGACTTGACTGACTTACTGAATGACTTGACTGACTTACTGAATGACTTGACTGACTTACTGAATGACTTGACTGACTTACTGAATGACTTGACTGACTTACTGAATGACTTGACTGACTTACTGAATGACTTGACTGACTTGACTGACTTACTGAATGACTTGACTGACTTACTGAATGACTTTATTAAAGTTAGAGACACTCAGTACAACCATCGACTTCAGTTCCAGAATCTCTACTATCCACCTCAGCCCAGTAGGGCCACAGCATAACTCTCCACTCTCTTCACAATCATCCACAAACATCAGCACCCACAATTTAAGGTAAATACTATATTTCTGTTACATTTGTAGTCTTAAGCAGTAAAAACAACATAATACATCACGATAATGAACTACAATTACATATTCTCTTTTATATTTGTAAGATCTGTTGGTCTAAAAAAAACTTGTTTGGCTTTTTGGGGACTCTCAGGAACGTAACCCTATTTTTCCATAAGTTCTTTTAATTATCTAACACGATTTTAGTTAACACGACGTTTTCAGGAACGTAACTACCGTGCTAAATGAGGGCCTACTGTACACAGATTTTGCAAAAGCCTTTGACAAGTGTGACCATGGTGTAATAGCACACAAAATGCGTGATAAAGGAATAACAGGAAAAGTTGGTAGATGGATCTATAATTTCCTAACAAGTAGAACACAAAGAGTAGTAGTCAATAGAATAAAGTCAGAAGCAGCTACTGTGAAAAGCTCTGTTCCACAAGGCACAGTACTTGCTCCCATCCTATTCCTCATCCTCATATCAGACATTGACAGGGATATAAGCCACAGTGCTGTGTCTTCCTTTGCAGATGACACCCGAATCTGTATGACAGTGTCCACCGTTGAAGACACTGCAAGACTCCAAGCAGACATAAACCAAATCTTTAAATGGGCTGCAGAAAACAATATGAAGTTCAATGATGAGAAATTTAAATTACTACTCAGATACGGAAAACGTGAAGAAATTAAAATCTCATCGGAGTACAAAACTAATTCCAACCACACAATAGAGCGAAAACTAATGTCAAAGACCTGGGATTGATCATGTCAGAGGATCTCACCTTCAAGGACCATAACAAAGTAGCAATTGCATCTGCTCGAAAAATGACAGGATGGATAATGAGAACCTTCAAAACCAGGGATGCCAAGCCCATGTTGACACTTTACAGATCGCTTGTTCTATCTAGGCTGGAATATTGTTGCACACTAACTGCACCTTTCAAGGCGTGTGAAATTGCTGACCTTGAAAATGTGCAGAGAACCTTCACCGCACGCATAAGTGCGATAAACCACCTCAACTACTGGGAACGCTTGAAGTTCCTAAACCTGTACTCTCTAGAACGCAGGCTGGAGAGATACATTATTATATACACATGGAAAATTCTCGAGGGCTTAGTAGCAAACTTGCACACAAAAATCACTCCCTACGAAAGCAAAAGACTCGGCAGGCGATGTAACATCCCCCCAATGAAGAGCAGGGGTGCCACTAGCACGTTGAGGGACAACACAATAAGTGTCAGGGGCCCAAGATTGTTCAACTGCCTCCCAGCATACATCAGGGGGATTACCAACAAACCCATGGCTGTCTTTAAGCAGGCACTGGACAGGCACCTCAAGTTGGTACCTGATCAGCCGGGCTGTGGTTCGTACGTTGGACTGCGTGCGGCCAGCAGTAACAGCCTGGTTGATCAGGCTCTGGTCCAACAGGAGGCCTGGTCACAGACCGGGCCGTGGGGGCGTTGACCCTGGAATTTTCTCCAGGTAGACTCCAGGTATATATATATATATAATATATATTATATATATATATATATATTTTATATATACAATAATTTATTTTAATTGAAAAAATGCTTTAAATAGACAGTACTTTTAGAAAACACAAAACTAAACTTATAAGGCAATTTAAAAATAATCTTCCATCCCCAAAGGACCCGTATGTGTTTTGAGCAGGACGGAAAAACCTGGGGTCCCGGGGTGTATATATATATATATATATATTTTTTTTTTTTTTTTTTTTTTGCATATAAATGCTTTATTAATATACAGAATACATTTATAGAAAACACAAACATGAATACAATGGTACAATATGTCAAAGATTATGAATCTCCTCCAGTTCCTCCGAAGCCGGACGCGAGCCAAGTATGCAGCATGCGTTTCCCCTCTGGATGGCCACACTGAGACGCTGGAACATGAACGTGGGTGCCCTTGGGTCCCTGGTGGTGTCGATGAGTCTGGAACCCAGTTCTTTAAGGAAACGTGTTGCATTTTTTCCCCACGCTCCCAAGGTCTCTGATCCCACTGGGACAAATTTATACTGTTGGCTTATGTCCCTGTACTTGCCGATCTTGTACTCCTCTCTGTGGTCAGCAGCTCCTCCCTGTCGCCCAACACTGTGATGGATGTAGGTGTCAGCCAGTGTCGACACACAGGTATAATCCCATGCTAAGAGCTTGCCATTCTTCCAAGGATAGATGGTGATCCCGTCGGGCGGTTTGCTGGGTTGTGGGCGTTGTTGGCTGCTAGTGATCGAGGCCTCTCTCGGCTGGGCATCCAGCTGTAGCAAGGGTTCTCTTTATGATGTCGTTGACCTCATTGTGTCTTGCATGCCAACGCTTGGTTTTAGAACAGTTAAGACCATGTAGACCATATTGGTCGGCTTGCGCATCGCTGCAAATACACGTATATTCCGTGTGAATAGGGGCAGCAAGGCGCAGAGCCACTGCAATACGAAGGGTCTTAGGGTCCAGGAGTGTTCCCATGGCCGAAATGGGAACTGTTTGGAGGAAGTCCCCAGAGTGAGGTGCACTCACAGCTAGGAGACGGGCAGTCTCCCTGTCTGATGTTACGGCCCTGAGCATATTGGCAAGTATCTTTTCAGCGATGGGGCCGTCCCAGCTGCTTTACCCCCTTTCATTCTACGTAATGCCTCACGCACCTCCCCTACACTCACATCCTGCTCTTCACTCCTAAACGATGTTGTACCTCCCTGGCCAGTAAGTGAAATTACCGCCTCTTTTTTTTCATCGACATTTAAAAATTCCTCAAAATATTCCCGCCATCTACCCAGTACCTCCAGCTCCCCATCTACTAACTCCCCTACTTTGTTTTTAACTGACAAATCCATTCGTTCCCTAGGCTTTCTTACCTTGTTTATCTCACTCCAAAAATTTTTCTTGTTTTCAGCAAAATTTCTTGACAGAACCTCTCCCATTCTTTCATCTGCTCTTCTTTTGCACTCTCTCACCACTCTCTTCACCTTTCTTTTACTCTCCATATACTCTGCTCTTCTATTAACACTTTTGTTTTGTAAAACCTCTCATAAGCTACTTTTTCTCTTTTATCACACCCTTTACTTCTTCATTCCACCACTCACTCCTCTTTCCTCCTGCACCCACCCTTCTATAGCCACAAACTTCTGCCCACATTCTAATACTGCATTTTTAAAACTATCCCAACTCTCTAACTTCCCCCCTCTCATACTTGCACTAACCCACCTTTCTGCCAATAGTTGCTTACATCTCACCCTAACTTCCTCCTCCCTTAGTTTATACACTTTACCTTTCTCTTACTTGCTGTTGCCATTTTCTTTTGTCCCATCTACCTTTTACTCTAATTGTAGCTACAACTAAATAAAGATCCAATATATCCGTTGCTCCTCTATAAACATGTACATCCTGAAGCCTACCCATCAACCTTTATCCACCAATACATAATCCAACAAACTACTTTCCTTATGTGCTATATCATACCTTGTATATTTATTTATCCTCTTTTCATAAAATATGTATTACTTATTACCAAACTCTTTCTACATAGCTCAATTAATGGCTCCCATTTACATTTACCCCTGGCACCCCAAATTTACCTACTACTCCATCCACAACATTTTTACCCACTTTAGCATTAAGATCCCCAACCACAATTACTCTCTCACTTGGTTCAAAACTCCCACACACTCACTCAACATTTCCCAAAATCTCTCTCTCTCTACACTTCTCTCTTCTCCAGGCATAAACACTTACTATAACCACTTTTCACATCCAACCTTTATTTTACTCCACATAACCTTGAATTTATACATTTATATTCCTTTCTTTACCTGCCATAACTGATTATTCAACATTATTGCCACTCTTCTTTAGCTCTAACTCTATTTGAAACCCTGATCTAATCCCATTTATTTCTCCCCACTGAAACTCTCCTACCCTTCAGCTTTGTCTCACTTAAAGCCAGGACATCCAGCTTCTTTTCATTCATAACATCTACAATCATCTCTTTCTTATCATTCGCACAACATCCACGCACATTCAAACATCCCACTTTGTACATTTTCTTCTTCTTCTTTTAGTAAGCTATACAGGAAAAGGGGTTACTAGCCCATTGTTCCCGGCATTTTAGTTGACTTACAACACGCATGGCTTACGGAGGAAAGATTCTTATTCCACTTCCCATGGATATGAAAGGGAAAAGCAATAAGAACAAGAACTATTAAGATAAAATCAAAGAAAACTCAGATGAGTGTGTATACAATAAACGTGTACATGTTTGCGTAGTGTACCTAAGTGTAAGTAGAAGTAGCAAGA
>WNWK01022441.1:15000-32551 GCA_009830355.1 Cherax destructor
CTGACGTCAGCGGGTACCGTGACGTCACACGCAAAGGGACCAGCTGTATAAAAGGAAAGATACACTACACAAGTGTATATATGATACTGACACGACACTTGAACAGCATTCTGGAATGAATTAATTACGAACACCGCGGGTCCACTGCATATATACACAGTGGACCCCCGGCCTGAGTATCAACCGACTTGAGTTTCGGTCACTTTTTTCGGCCCAATTTTTCCCCGACTATCGGCCGTTTCCCCGAGTATCGGCCCGCGTACCAGACCTGTCCGCCTCCCCGCGCAGGCGTCGTGAGCCAGTCTAGCTTTGTTTACCATTGAGTGAACATTACCCAGTGCGCTCATTCAAACATTTCACAATAATTTTATTGTGTCACTGTGAAATGTCACCATGGGTCCAAAGAAGCTTCCTAGTGGCACCCCTGTGGTAAAGAAAGTGAGGAACACCATTGAACTGAAGGAGATAGTAGAAAAATATGAGAGTGGTGTACGTGTGGGGGAGCTTGCAAGGATGTACAACAAAAACAAATCTATTATCACCTCTATCCTGGCAAAGAGAAAAGAAATCAAGGAAGCTAATGTTGCGAAAGGTGTTGATATGTTAACGAAAAATAGATTACAAACAGTGGATGAGGTTGAGAAGTTGTTGGTGGTGTGGATCAACGAAAAACAGATAGCGGGTGATAGTGTTTCCATGGCGATAATTTGTAAAAAAGCAAGGCAGTTGCACGCAGATCTTGTCAAGAAAATGCCTGGAACCAGTGCTGATGCGAGTGATTTTAAGGCCAGCAAAGGCTGGTTTGACAGATTTAGGAAACGTAGTGGCATACACAGTGTTGTAAGGCAGCCAGTTCAGACAAACGTGCTGCTGAAAAGTTTGAGAGTGAATTTAAGGGGTTTGTAGACACTGAAAAATTCAAACCCCAACAAGTGTTTAATTGTGATGAAACAGGCCAAGAAGGGAAGTAACCCCAGATAGGGCTTTGATACCTGAAGTCCTTATGGAGGGGGATTCCCCTTCCAAACACTAAGCCCTCCCTCACTCCTCCCTATCTTCCAGATCCCAGCAATTCTCTTCAATAAAGATAAGTAAATGTTATTTTAAATGTAAATTTATAAATTTAATATGTGTTGTTATTATGTGTTGTTATTGTGTGTTTTGTGTATGTAAAACTATAGTTATTCTTTAAAAAAAATATATATTTTTTGTGAATATTTTTGGGTGTCTGGAACGGATTAATTGTATTTACATTATTTCTTATGGGAAATAATGGTTCGACTTGCGGCCAGTTCGAGTTAAGGCCTACCCCCTGGAACGGATTACGGCCGATACTCGGGGGTCCACTGTATATCTCATCTCTCAATCCCTCTCTCACACAACCTGTATATAAAATGTGACTACTGTACAATAAAACTATTGCTAAAAACAGGCTTTGAAATTAATTTAGGTGTGAAAAGAAAAAGCAGTGTGTACTCACCCTTTATCCTGACGGGTCTTAAGTATAAAAAAAATGGGGGGGTAAGGTAAAGGGAATGAGGGAGAAGAGGTGAAGAGGGAAAAAGGTGAACTGGATAAGAGGGGGTAAATGGGAAGAGGGGGTAGGAAGAGAGGGAAAGAAAAAGGGGGAGCTAAACATGTAAATCTCAGTTTATATAGCACGATGGTCCAAGTCATACCGAAACGTCACAAGTTTCAGTCTCCTATGTGTGGTTCATTTGTGTATAATCCCATGAAATCCTTAACTACAGAAGAGTGAAATGGGAATGGGGGAAAAAAAAAAGCGGTCATTTAAAGAGCAATGTAGATATAGAACTGAGAACCCAGTGTAGTTTTAGTTAGAAACCATTACTTATTGAGGAATGAGGTATATACTTGAGTAACTTTCCCCTCGGTCGTGCTTCCATGGGCAACCAAGGTCAACTGGTCTTCTACCTAAAATTGATTCATAAATATACAGGCAGTCTTCTACTTCATGTTAGCTAGAATGCTGTATCATACAAGTAACAAAGGTAATAAAATTAATAGAAAATCCTGTTAGTAATAGAAAAATTTAGTTATACTTAAAACATAAATACTGGGATCAATACATGCATGAAAAAGGTTAAGAGCTTATTGATCTACTTTTATTAATCATGCTCAATGTACAGTATGTTATAATCTGTGATGAACCAAGTAAAGACTGCCAGTCCCTTGTTCACAGATTATATCACTTACTGAATGCTCTTGTATAACTCTTTGATCTTTGCTTGAATGGCAGGGTTTCTTAATCTCACTATTTCAATAGCTCGACTCTGTAGTTCATTCTTGCGACCAGTTTTATTCTTGCCAGCGTATCCCAGGAGCATCTGAAGTTCTGAGACCCGAAAGGTCATCACCATTCTCTGTTGGAGAAGAAGTCTTGGTACATGAGTACATGATCAATAAGCAATACTCGCACTGTTTCTATATGCAGTCTAAAGTACTCTATTTGTATTACATTTTTCATTAAGACAACACAAACATGCAATTAGCCACATTATGGAGAAACAAAACTAACAAGGCCTGTGCATAAAGATGCACAAGAAATCCCCTCACCTCATCCTATATGCATGAAAATTGTCAAAGAACAAAAACATTATAAAGGGACTTGATGTGGTTTGATCGCATCAAGGTAACTGAGGTAGGTACTGTATCCCAGTATACTACCTCAATTTTTTATACGTAAATGAAATAAAGCTTCTCTCATTCTCATATTCCCCATCCCCTCTAACCCCCCTCTCTTCTTTCCCCATCTTCTGGCACCCCAATGCCCCTACTCTACAGTATACTGTACATGACAGTCTTCTACTCTGCTGAATTTGTGGGCTCTTGAATTATTTAAAATATTCAAAACTTGATAATGAAAGAAGACTCAAAATACTTAAATCTTTAATGATGCTCATAACAATCAGAAACTCCCAAAACTAATTCAAGAGCAATGAAAATGTTACTATCACAACAGCACAAAAAAGAGATAGGCTGGATAACAAGATACTTCAAAGCAAACAATGCAAAGGCAATAACAATACAGTACACTCTAAAGCTTGTGTATTCTCTACATTCGAATACTGCTGTACATTAACAATCCCATTTAAGACAGGTGAAATAGCACATCTGCATAATATATAGACAACTTTACATCCTATATCAATTCAACCAAATACCTAATTATTGTTTCAGAACTAACACACATTGCAACAGTTCTAGGAACATGACCAGTGTCTGTACTGTATATATTGTACATAAATGTTAGAACAGTAGTAGTGTGAAACACCTGTACCTGTGTGTTTATGCTGTGTAAACGTGTTTTGAAAACAATGTACCAATGACACTACTGGTGTGGGTATTGTGTTTCATACATGGGATGGATATACAGTATGTGCATCGTGCATGTTGGTCTTATGAGCCCCAGTTACTGGGAAATGTAAAAAAATTACAAAACCGTAGAAAAAAGTACAAAAAATAGAACAGAAAAATGTGTAGCACGCAGCATCGCCAATTTTGCGGTCAATAGGTAGGTGACCTTCAATTTCATGCCTTCGTATCTAGGTAGCACTGATGGGAAAATTTTGCGTTTCATTACCACCAGAAAAATGTACTCTTATTCGATAAAAATTATTTTTTAAATACGGACACCGAGAGCAATTTAATTTTGGGGTTCTGACAGTTTACCTGGAGAGAATTCCAGGGGTCAACGCCCCTGCAGCCCGGTCTGTGACCGGACCTCAGTGAAGAGGTTTGTTACAGCACATTAAGAAATAATACAATAATCATTAAGGTACACTGTCATCCCTTCAAACATAGGAGAAATTGTCAATAGACCCGTCTTCAGGCCACGATCAGCCAGGATGTGTTGCTAATGTCCAACTGCATAGAGCGAGCTCCAAGAACCTGACTGATCAGTCTGTCAACATGGAAGCCTGACCTGGTACAGGGCCACAGGGGCCCTGGAGGACAATGACTAGCATGAATGAAATTGGTGGAAGGTTATTTGTTAGCTGCTATGTGACTCTGGGTTTATCTTTTCCACAGACCAGTATCACACCAGCCATCCTAGGTGCAAAAGGAAATATTACAGGATTAAGAATTATTAATAAAAAGCACACAGACAAATGAAGGTATGTGTATACTAAATGTGTAAAAGTCTTAAGATTTGCCTGTCATCCTACATGTTCATGAGACAGGCAGAAAGAGAGGTAGAAAAAATAAGCCAGCCTGCCCGTTCACATTCATCTGACAGGACAGTAGCATTAACTGTTTTAAAATACTACTGTACTGTATTTTTATAAGCAGAGTTATGCTAAAGTAAATAAAGGTTAGAAAGTAGTATTTTACAGTAAAACTTGGCCTTAAAGAGCAATGTATGATGTCACTGTTGTTTAATGTTATAGATAAGGGTTATAAAAGAAGAAAATACAAGTGTTGTGGGCTTCAAAAATAAAGATTCTGATATAAAGTGGGGGTTGTCATGATTACTCTTTGCTGATAACACTTATCTGGGTTGTTGGAGAAGTTTTGGAGGGTTATAAAGGGAACATGTGAATATGTTCATGAGTATATTGTGTCAGTGGAAGAAGAGTATCAATGAATACAAAAAAAGGGGAACGTACATGGTTTCTGAATTTGTTGGAACTGATGAGTGATAATGGTAATAATGATGGTGATGGTAATAATGGAGATAATGATTATTATTATTTTGGATTTTTATCATTCTTGAGTGCCAGTTCTTTTAAGAAATTTACAAGAGCTTGCACACTAAGCCATAAATGCAACAACATTGATTAGAAACAAATACTTAAGTTGATAAGGTATCAAAGGTATATACAGTAAGGCCCCACTTATACGGCAGGTTAGGCTCCAGGCTACTGCCGGAAAGTGGACATCGCCGGAAAGCAGAACGCCATTTTTTCCACTTATAAATACATATAAATGCCAGACAACTTATATTAAGTAAGTGATAGAACTAGGCAAAATACATAAACTGTACATTCATTACTTACCTTAAAATATTTGTAGTCTTAATGTAGGCCGAGAGGTGAGTAGTACAGTGGACCCTCGGTTAGCGGCCGTAATCCGTTCCAGGAGTTAGGCCTTTAACCGAAATGGCCTTTAACCGAAATAATATTCCCCATAAGAATTAATGTAAATACAATTAATCCGTTCCAAACAAAAATATTAAAAAAAAAAAAAATTAACAATTAAATCAGTATTACATACCTTTATTGAAGACTAATGCTGGCTTCTGGAAGATAGGGAGGAGTAAATAAGGAGAAGTTAGTTTTTGGAAGGGAAATCCCCCTCCAAAAGGACTTCAGGTAACAAGTCCCTCTCTGGGGTTACTTCCCTTCTTTGTCTTTTAATGCCACTAGGATCAGCTTCAGAGTCATTCCACCAACTATACTCCCTGCATGCCTGCTACACTCCCTGCATGCCTGCTACACTCCCTGCATGCCTGCTATACTCCCTGCATGACTGCTACACTCCCTGCATGAATGCTACACTCCCTGCATGCCTGCTACACTCCCTGCATCCCTGTTACACTCCCTGCATCCCTGCTACACTCCCTGCATCCCTGCTACACTCCCTGCATCCCTGCATCCCTGCACCCTGATCCTCACTCCCTGCATCCCTGCTACACTCCCTGCATCCCTGCTACACTCCCTGCATCCCTGCTACACTCCCTGCATCCTGCTACACTCCCTGCATCCCTGCTACACTCCCTGCATCCCTGCTACACTCCCTGCATCCCTGCTACACTCCCTGCATCCCTGCTACACTCCCTGCATCCCTGCTACACTCCCTGCATCCCTGCTACACTCCCTGCATCCCTGCTACACTCCCTGCATCCCTGCTACACTCCCTGCATCCCTGCTACACTCCCTGCATCCCTGCTACACTCCCTGCATCCTGCTACACTCCCTGCATCCCTGCTACACTCCTGCATCTGCTACACTCCCTGCATCCATGCTACACTCCCTGCATCCTGCTACACCCCCTGCATCCTGCTACACTCCCTGCATCCCTGCTACACTCCCTGCATCCTGCTACACTCCCTGCATCCCTGCTACACTCCCTGCATGCCTGCTACACTCCCTGCATCCTGTACACTCCTGCATCCCTGCTACACTCCCTGCATCCCTGCTACACTCCCTGCATCCTGCTACACTCCCTGCATCCCTGCTACACTCCCTGCATCCCTGCTACACTCCCTGCATCCCTGCTACACTCCCATGCATCCCTGCTCACTCCCTGCATCCTGCTACACTCCCTGCATCCCTGCTACACTCCCTGCATCCCTGCTACACTCCCTGCATCCCTGCTACACTCCCTGCATCCCTGCTACACTCCCTGCATCCTGCTACACTCCCTGCATCCCTGCTACACTCCCTGCATCCCTGCTACACTCCCTGCATCCCTGCTACACTCCCTGCATCCCTGCTACACTCCCTGCATCCTGCTACACTCCCTGCATCCTGCTACACTCCCTGCATCCCTGCTACACTCCTGCATCCCTGCTAACTCCCTGCATCTGCTACACTCCCTGCATCCCTGCTACACTCCCTGCATCCTGCTACACTCCCTGCATCCCTGCTACACTCCCTGCATCCCTGCTACACTCCCTGCATCCCTGCTACACTCCCTGCATCCCTGCTACACTCCCTGCATCCCTGCTACACTCCCTGCATCCCTGCTACACTCCCTGCATCCTGCTACACTCCCTGCATCCCTGCTACACTCCCTGCATCCCTGCTACACTCCCTGCATCCCTGCTACACTCCCTGCATCCCTGCTACACTCCCTGCATCCCTGCTACACTCCCTGCATCCCTGCTACACTCCCTGCATCCCTGCTACACTCCCTGCATCCCTGCTACACTCCCTGCATCCCTGCTACACTCCCTGCATCCCTGCTACACTCCCTGCATCCCTGCTACACTCCCTGCATCCCTGCTACACTCCCTGCATCCCTGCTACACTCCCTGCATCCCTGCTACACTCCCTGCATCCACACTCCCTGCATCCCTGCTACACTCCCTGCATCCCTGCTACACTCCCTGCATCCCTGCTACACTCCCTGCATCCCTGCTACACTCCCTGCATCCCTGCTACACTCCCTGCATCCCTGCTACACTCCCTGCATCCCTTCTACACTCCCTGCATCCCTGCTACACTCTTTACAACAGGGCTGGCACTAGGAGCTATCTTTGGGCCCATGGTGGCTTATTTAGCAGTTGCAAGCACTAAAAACAATGGAATAATGAAAAAACGTATGGTATGAATGCGTGGGTGGTGGTCACTCGCTGGTAAACAATGGCACACTGACGCTCAATGTGGTGTTTATGTGCCCAGGCGGTTGGGAGGCCACGTGGACGTGTTTCAGATGACCGCCTATTTTTAAGCCAACAGACTAATATCAAGCCAATATTTTGCCGAAAAAAGTGGCCTATTTTCAAATTCGCCTATATTCAAGGGAGCCTATTTTCAAGGGTCCACTGTAGTATAATTTTGAAGAAAATATACAGTGGACCCCCGAGTAACGAGCAAAATTCATTCCAGAAGCCTGCTAAAGTGCCATTACCGAACGAATTTACTCCCTTAAGAAATAATGTCAAGTAGGTTAGTCCATTTCAGACCCCCAAAAATACACTTACAATATTATACAGTGGACCCCCGAGTAACGAACACCCCGGAAATCGTACAATTATGTAAGTATAATATTGTAAGTGCTTGTGGAAGTGTATTTTTGGGGGTCTGAAACAGACTAACCTACGTGACATTATTCCTTATGGGAGTAAATTCGTTCGGTAATGGCACTTGAGCAGGCTTCTTTAATGAAGTTTTTACGTTACTCGGGGGTCCACTGTACTTACATAATTGTACGATTTCTGGGGTGCTCGTTACTCGGGGTCCACTGTACATATATGCTATGTAACGTATTTCTTATAGTATAATTTTAAAGAAAATATTATAGATGGATTATTGAAAATGTCTATATTAACATACAATAAGACCTTTATTGTGGCCAAGAGTGATTATTATTACGTACATAATATTAGTATTACTATGGCGTTAAGACTAGAGGGACACACTTAGTGATTTTAATGTGTATCTGCATGCCAGCACAGTGTGTAAGTATATTTAGGTACAGGTACACATAAGTATAATTATCAGAGTACAGAAGACCGTCATTTAGAACGGTAGTTATGTTCCTGAAAACGTCGTGTTAGGTAAAATTGTGTTAATTAAAAGTACTTATGGGAAAAATAGGGTTACGTTCCTGGGAGTCCCCAAAAAGCCAAACAAGTTTTTTTAAACCAACAGAACTTGCAAAAATTGAAGGTGAATATGTAATTGTAGTTCATTGTTGTGATATATTACTGCTTAAGACTACAAATGCAATAGAAATAATAGTATTTCTTACCTTAAATTGTGGGTAATAATGTTTGTGGATGGTTGTGAAGAGAGTGGATATGGATGATGTGGCCCTACTGGGCTGAGATGAATGGTTGTTGGTTGTCGTTAGAAGTGGATGGTAGAGGTTCTGGTACTGAAGTCGATGGTTGTATTGCAGTGTGCATAAATTCTGTAATGGATCTTTGGGCTCTTTTACCCTGCAGTACATTATACAGCTGACGGTAAGGCATCATCAGCTGGTCTAGACCCCGTTTCAAAGCCCTGCTTCTAGCTTTGTCAGGGTCCTCTTCAGTGAAAAAGTCTGCTAGTTTAGCAGCAACAGGGAACTGCTCACGTAACTGCTGCAATGTTAACTGTTTTTCTTCAGGTTTTTCTTCAGTTATCTCCCTCCCTTGTATCTGTGCATCGAACTCTGCCAACATTTCCTCTGGACTCCTGTTGTCTTCTTCATCATCATCATCATCATCTAAGAGTTCATTCACATCATCTTCATTCATATCTTCAAAACTATCACCTGGTAATCTCCTTGCCAGCTGAACAATTTCCTGAACCTGACTCTCAAGCAAGGGAAAACCAGTGAAAGAATTAACTACAGAAGGCCATAACTTTCCCCAGCCTGCATTTAATGTTGATTGGGGCACTTCGTTCCATGCACTTCTAGCATAGCTGATGGCATCTGCAATGCTAAATTTACTCCAAAGCTTGGTACTGCCAGGTTGGAGTCAGCATCCATTGATACAACTAGTTTTTTTATAACTATTTTTTGTGTAGTTACACTTGAATGAATGTATTAATAACTCCTCAGTCCAGTGGGTGAATCAGAGATGTTGTATTTGGAGGTAAAAATACAACTTTTATGTGAGGTCAGATCCAGCAAAGCTTGTGGATGAGTATGGGAATTATCAAGAATGATGAGAGCCTTGAATGCAAGGTTCTTACTGTGCAGGAAAAACTTGACTTCAGTAATAAAGTGATGCTTTAACCAGTCAATAAATATATCCTCTATCATACATGCTGACTGGTTTGACCTCCAAATTACTGGTAAGGTGTTTTTATCCACACCTTTCAAAGCACGAGGATTCTTAGAGCGGTAAATAACCATGGGCTTACACTTGAAATCACCTGATGCATTGCCGCAAAGGAGCAAGGTGAAGCGATCCTTTGCTGTCTTGAAGCCTGGTGCACTTTTCTCTTGCTGACAGATATAAGTTCGTGTTGGCATTTTCTTCCAGAAAACACTTGTCTCGACAGCACTGAACACTTGACATGGCTCATAGCCACCCTCAGAAATAAGTTCCTGAAATTCAGCAGGGAAATTACTTGCTGCTCTATGATCAGCTGAAGCACTTTCACCAAAAAACTTAATATTACGTAACTTATTATGCAACTTAACTTAAAGTTGTGGAACCAGCCTGTGCTAAACACACACACTCATTTTCAGGCCTTCCTTCCTTATCACACACTGCTTTAAACAATTGTAAGGCCTTTTCCCTAATTAAGAGGAGATTAAGTGGTGCACCTTTGTTTGTTTTCTGTTCGATCCACTCAAGCAACAAGTTTTCTGTTTTATTTACTTGTTGGGACCTACGTGTCATTCTTTTCATGAGCTCACATTTTGGGTTAAACCATACCACGGGTGGGGTTCGAACCCCACCCGTGGTATGGTTTGTTTGCAATCGTGTCATTACGATTTCGTGAGTCATTTTGGGTTATTCATTACACAAGCTCATATATTCACCTCATTCTTCCTAATTGTACGAACTGATGCTTCATTAAGGCCATAGGCCCTCACTATATCCACCACATGTGAGCCACTCTTAAGCTTATCTAATATCTCTATTTTTCTTTCTAATTCCTAGATTTCAATGCTTAAATCTTTTCTTGTCACTTGCTGGAACACTTGTATGCTTACTGGGTGCCATGATTGCTTGGCAGATTTATCAAAATGCGATGAAAATGAGAAAATGTATGCAAATAAACACAGTGAGCTTCCTGATTATTGTACGACATGCACGCGTATGACCCAAACCGAACGCTGGGAGGGATGCGTGGGTGGGTGAGGGTGGCGGGGGATAGCAGTAGGACTCCCCCACTGACTCAATGGTTTAACCCACCGCGGACCGCGGCTCAAAAATTTTTCCCCTCCCGCGAACCGTGTAATATCAATTTTACGTCGTGTTAGATAAAAAAAATTGCCTCAAATCTTCAATCGTGCAATATCCAAATCGTGCAACATAAACTCGTGCTAAATGACAGTCTACTGTACATATAAAATATGCAATAATTTTAAAACACTTGAAATTTTGGAAAGTTTCCAGACATAATAGAGATGTGCTCACAGAGAATATAAACAAACAAGGTGAAACGGAGCCGTACAGCGAGTTTTGGTCATAATTTGAAATCGCCGTATTAGCGGAACGCCATAAGGTAAAACGTCGTAAAGCGGGGCCCTACTGAACATATTCAAAAGTGACAGTGTAAGTATCAAAGATCATAAGTTCTAACAGAAATGTGATTTCCACTGACACTAGAAAGCATGAAGGGATTCCTAACTTAAGAAGACACTAGTAGCCTGTGAAACAATCTAGGAGCTACATAAAAATAGGCTCTCTGAAAATAATTTCTCAACAACACAAGGCTCAATTTGCAGAAACATTCCTGAGCCAGATGCAAAAGATACATAGAAGATTATCAGCAAGACACTTGAGCTCATTAAATTTAATAACTTTAAATGAGTGACTGGTGGAATGATGAAAAGTGTGATAAAAGAGAAAAAGGTAGCTTATGTGAGGTTTTTACAAGGCAAAAGTGATATAAAAAGAGCAGAGTACTATATGGAAAATAAAAGGTGAAGAGAGTGGTGAGAGTGCAAAAGGAGAGGAAATAATAGTGGGAGAGGCAATGTCAAAAAATTTTACTGAAAATAAGAAAAAAAATTGAAGTGAGATAAACAAGTTAAGAAAGCCTAGGGAATGCTTGGATTTGTCAGTTAACCCTTAAACTGTCCACACGTAGATATACGTTCACTCACGTAGCTGACCGAGTATTTTGAGAAAAAAATAAATTGTTCGTTTTCTTTAAAATGAAGAGTGCATTTTGTTTGTCATTCCCACATTTTGTAATACTACACACACTGAGTGCACAGACCCATTCTCTAATCTCTAGGCAACTCAGGCTTATCGTGGCAAGGTTAAAAGCATATGAAAAAAAACGTAGATCTACGTTCGGTCAGCTACGCGAGTGAACGTATATCTACGTGTGGACAGTTTAAGGGTTAAAAACAGAGTAGGGGAGTTAGTTGATGGGGAACTGGAGGTATTTGGTAGATGGCAAGAATATCTTGAGGAACTTTTAAATGTAGATGAAGAAAGGGAGGCTGTAATTTTATGCATTGGCCAGGGAGGTATAACATCTTTTAGGAGTGAAGAAGAGCAGGATGCGAGTGTGGAGAAGGTGCATGAGGCATTACGTAGAATGAAAGGGGGTAAAGCAGCTGGACCTGACGGGATCATGACAGAAATGTTAAAAGCAGGGGGTATTATGGTGATGGAATGGTTGGTGTTTTTGTTTAATAAATGTATGAAAGAGGGGAAGGTACCTAGGGATTGGCAAAGAGCGTGCATAGTTCCTTTATATAAAGGGAAGGGTGACAAGAGAGATTGTAAAAATTATAGGGGAATAAGTTTACTGAGTATACCAGGTAAAGTGTATGGTAGGGTTATTATTGAAAGAATTAGAGGTAAGACAGAGAGTAGGATTGCAGATGAGCAAGGAGGCTTTAGAGTGGGTAGGGGATGTGTAGATCAAGTGTTTACAGTGAAGCATATATGTGAACAGTATTTAGATGAAGGTAGAGAGGTTTTCATTGCATTTATGGATTTAGAAAAGGCATATGATAGAGTGGATAGGGGAGCAATGTGGCAAATGTTGCAAGTGTATGGAATAGGTAGTAAGTTACTGAAGGCTGTAAAGAGTTTTTATGAGGATAGTGAGGCTCAGGTTAGGGTGTGTAGGAGAGAGGAGATTACTTCCGGTAAAATTACGTATTAGACAGGGATGTGTAATGTCACCATGGTTGTTTAATATATTTATAGATGGGGTTGTAAAATAAGTAAATGCTAGGGTGTTGGGAAGAGGAGTGGGATTAAATTATGGGGAATTAAATGCAAAATAGGAGTTGACACAGTTACTTTTTGCTGATGATACTGTGCTTTTGGGAGATTCTAAAGAGAAGTTGCAAAGGTTAGTGGATGAGTTTGGGAGGGTGTGTAAAGGTAAAAAGTTGAAAGTGAACATAGATAAGAGTAAGGTGATGAGGGTATCAAACAATTTAGATAAATAAAATTGGATATCACATTGGAGAGAGGGAGTATGGAAGAAATTAACGTTTCCAAATATTTGGGAGTTGACTTGTCAGCAGATGGGTTTATGAAGGATGAGGTTAACCATAGAATTGATGAAGGAAAAAAGGTGAGTGGTGCGTTGAGGTATCTGTGGAGACAAAAAAACGTTATCCCTGGAGGCAAAGAAGGAAATGTACGAAAGTATGGTGGTACCAACACTCTTATATGGGTGTGAAGCTTGGTTTGTGAACGCTGCAGCGAGGAGGCGGCTGGAGGCAGTGGAGATGTCCTGAGGGCAATGTGTGGTGTAAATATTATTCAGAGAATTCAGAGTGTGGAAATTAGGTGGTGTGGAGTTACTAAAAGTATTAGTCAGAGGGCTGAAGAGGGGTTGTTGAGGTGGTTTGGTCATTTATAGAATGGAACAAAGTAGAATGACTTGGAGAGCGTATAAATCTGTAGGGGAAGGAAGGCAGGGTATGGATTGTCCTTGAAAAGGTTGGAGGCAGGGGGTAAAGGAGGTTTTCTGGCCGAGGGGCTTGGACTCCCAGCAAGCGTGCATGAGCGTGTTAGATAGGAGTGAATGGAGACGAATGGTTTTTATGACCTGACGAGCTGTTGGAGTGTGAGCAGGGTAATATTTTGTGAAGGGATTCAGGGAAACCGGTTAGCCGGATTTGAGTCCTGGAAATGGGAAATACAATGCCTGCACTTTAAAGGAGGGGTTTGGGATATTGGCAGTTTGGAGAGACTTCTAAACTGTCGTATCTGAGCGCCTCTGCAAAGACAGTGATTATGTATGAGTGATGGTGAAAGTGTTGAATGATGATAAAAGTATTTCTTTCTTTTTAGGTCACCCTGCCTCAGTGGGAAATGGCAGATGTGTTAAAAAAAAAAAAAGTTTAAATTCAATTCTTGGTTAACTCGATCGCAATTACACTCAGCTCACACACTGAGGTCCGGGGGATTGAATCCCAAGTATGAACTGGAAAACATTAGGACGTGTTTCCATAAGACACCTGCCGTCCCTATTCACTCATCAGTAAAACAGGTATATGTACCTGGGTGTTAGTCAACTGGTGTAGGTCACATCCTGGGCCAAAATTGACCTAATTTGCCCAAAATGCTCTGATAACAAGCAGCTTTCTGTATAGTAGTATGTCATTGATGTCAGCTAGGCCTGTATACCTTG
Organism: Cherax destructor; assembly: GCA_009830355.1. Lineage (NCBI taxonomy): Eukaryota > Metazoa > Arthropoda > Malacostraca > Decapoda > Parastacidae > Cherax > Cherax destructor. The sequence goes on from WNWK01022441.1 coordinate 28,971, forward strand.
TACATGTACAAGGTATACAGGTATATACTATTACAGGTATATACATGTATTACTTTATTATTATACAAGTAGGGACTTGTTGGAACAATACAATATAAACCTTGGTAATTGATAATGACTGGGGCTGCCCCAACAGAGAACCCCATTCAGGAGCAAAAATACCAGTCTAGCTGTAAGATTCAATGCCAGCTTATCATTTTAGTATGTAATTAGGCAAACCCACATGCAAACAACTGCAAAAATTAATTCAAGAAGAAACAAATATACAGTGGTACCTCAGTTTACGATGGTCCCCAAACTCGCCCTTTTATGTAAGTTTATTTTTTTAAATGCTTTTGTAAGTGTATTTTTGGGGGTCTAAAAGGACTAGTCTATTTTACATCATTCCTTATGGGGATAAATTCGTTTGGTAATGGCACTTGAACAGCATTCTGGAACGAAAAAATATCGTAAACCAAGGTACCACTGTATGTGGATAAGGAGCAACATACTCTACTCATAGTTATTTTCTGACTGCAAAGAGATTACAAATATGAAAATTGCAAGACAATTTGGTTGTGTGTCCAATAAAGGATAATAAAGAACCATTGTAGACACCCAGATCCCTCCATACCACAGAATGCAAACTTTAGAGACCACAATCAAAAGCACCAAACTCTCCAATTTGAACTCTACAGGTTCCCCTAGCAATCAAAATCTGACTTACCATCAATCAGTTTCAGTTTTCTATTTGTCATCCATGTTCAAATATCAAGTAAGAGAGAACTAGAGTTTTGTATGTTCCACATTTAGAATCCAGATGTAGACCAGTAAAACATCAGCATATAAATCAATCCCAAGGGCATACAACAGTAGAGTTAAGCTACTAACATACAGTCAATAATATATACCAGGCCATGAACAAACCCCTGAGGAATGCAATAGGGCAAAGCAGAATCACTGACTACTACTTGTTCCTGCAAATTTGGAGGGAGAACTCATGCCTAATAATATGCTTAATGCAGTAATTATACAATATGTAAAATATTTATGTATTTTTTTTTTACACTGGACTTAAATAAAGGTCTTCCACCTAAGGTAGCAGATTTCTAAACAGTAACCATCCAGGGAAGTACTGTCCTACAACTATCATCTTATGGTATGTGTGAAATTGAAGCCTGTTAACTATTTTGTACCCTTGTAGAATTGCTAGACTTTTTCATTTTCTGATGGACATGCAATATGACAGTCAATTTTTTTCAAACTTCTACTTATCTTCATTACACACACGTCTATATTTTTCCATGTATTTCTTAATAGTTCTTATTCCTGTAATATTGTATTTTATTTTTAATTTAGGCAACCTGGTCTGGGACCAGACCATGGAAGCAATGATCCCCAGAGCTATTAACAGGTAGCAAATTACTAACTGAAATTCATACATGAAGACTCCAGTAATACAGACCAGTACATAAAAATTCTTCTATTATTCTGGATACAATTCATACTGTTACACCACTATACACATTACAGGTCATGTTCAATTACATCTCATAGTTATTATTGTCATATTTATGGGAAAGCACTAAACCCAGAGGGGTCATAGAGTGCCTGGGAATTTGAGGCAATAAGGTTAGATCTGAGAAAGGGGGAGAGTAGCTCTAATTCCTTGCAACAAGAGCTCTTCAGTGGCATCGAGGTAATCTCCTTGAAGGGTACTCAAGCTAAAAAGTGCCAAGATTTAATATGATTAAACCATGACTGAAGCTGTTTGTAACACTTAAATATCTGACCCATTTATATATACATTAGTACTCACATTACTTGTCCATACTTGACACCCACAACAGTTATGTTATTTGCAATTTCATACTGTTAGTGCACAACTTATCAATACAGAATTGATCTGCAAACAACAAATCCAGCCTACTATTCACATAGGGTAATATTTGTAATATTTTTGTGACTTAATTTGTGTCTGCATAAATAAGTAATTATGATGTATCCAGATATAAACATGTAAATAGTTCATTATCACTGCAACTTGTTTAGGTATTAAAACTGTGACCCAGTCCCTGACTTCTATAATCTTTTGACTACCACCCACAGGATAGGTATGGGGCACATAATAAAGACAATAAACTAAAAATTACACTACCTATTCACAATCACTGAATATTCAGCATGCAATGTATTTACCGGAGCCAGTTTAAATATTCTTTCTTAATGATAATAATAATACAATTTCATAAATCAATTGAGAGAACCTGTAAGAATAATGAGTGATGCTGTACCAGCATACAAAAGTTATGAGCGACTGAGTGAATATAATTGAAGATGCAAGAATATATATGCCAGCGATCTCATCATTGCTCCAAGTCTTTGATTAATCCAGCTAGGTCTCCATTTCTCTACTGGTGCAGTGTTCTTCCATGTATAAATTCAACAAACTAATGAGAAGAACTAGACTAACAAAACATGAACTTAGGTTACGTTGTTGAATAACCGATTGTTCTATTTTAACAAGTCACTGAACCTGTTGCCTGAATAACACTGCAACTGGTGATTTTGCAAAATCCATGACTTCAACTAACACGAATTATAAGTGGCTTATGAATAATAAATGTAGGTACAAGTATACACGTTTCGAGTGCGTGTAAGAATGAAGATACCAGAACAAAAGTTATGAATGGCACCATGAATAATCAACGATACAAGAATACACAACAGTTAGGAGTGCCTGTAAAAATTATGAAGGGAAGATACAAGCATACACATTATGAGTGGTGGCAAGAATAAGTAAAGACATTAGCATACACAACAGTTACGAGTGCATGTGAGAATAATGAGTGAAGATACAAGCATATACATCAGTTAAGTGGCTGTATGAATAATAATGGATCCCAAAGAACATGCATAAGAGTCCATGTGTCAGCTGAGGTGAAGTACAATAATCCACATATACTGAAAACAAGCACATTTCCTGGGCCTACAATTTCACTCATCTAAACGTATATTAATCACACACTAACACTAGTACCCACACCTACCATCACTCAACATCTAGACAGACGTTAATCTCTATACTCTTACTCACACCTTCAAACCAAAAACAAACTAGCCTTAAAATTCTCCAATAGAAACCACGCATAATATATATTCTTGGTTTAGTACCCATTAACATTATTTCCGCCGCTGAAGAGGAACACTCATTACATATTTTGTTTCTACTTGAAAATGGTCACACACCCGCTTTAAAGAATACTACTCTGGCCCCTAAACATTAAAATGTATGTGTTACCCGCAACTGGTCTTCTGAATCTGCCATATTTGTTTGGGTTTGTTTTCAGACCTGAAGCAGACGCTACGAAGATCCGCAAAACTTGTTTTCACCCTCCTCTCATCTCTCCCACAAAATGCCTTCGATTTCATATTTTCGCATACGACTACATTTTTAAATCCTTGTTTATTAAGAGTGTATCCACTGGGATATCAGAGGCTTAATAATTGCGTATTTTTGGGGAGAATATATTCGTACGACGCGCGCTTTTCTATGCCCTGTAGGGCCGGGCCGAGTGAAGCCTCTGGGTTATCTCAATGGT